>JBBBDQ010001948.1:365000-417966 GCA_037127315.1 Ascarosepion bandense
TTGACATTCATTGTCTCTTATATTTAACAGTATATGTTTAGAAAAAAAAATATGTGTATATATATATATATATATATATATTCTATAGATTAGCTTTTGCTTTTATGGTGTTTTCTTTTTTTGCTTTTGTTTTTGTTTTGTTGTTTCCTAAGGTAAATCTTTAACATAAATTATTTTGATCTGAATATTATTCAGCCCTGTTTTGCATTGACACTGAAAAAATTTTGAAAAAAAATTGAAAATGCTGGGCAAAGCTCAACACCTTTCTTTTATACATTTTCTGTTTTTTGTTTTTTTTTCGTTTTTTTGTATCTCTCTTGACTTCCCCCACCTCCATTTGCCATTATTCCCTTCTGTCTGCCAATCTGACACACTTTTTCCTTCCTCTTCCTCCTTTTTTCTTCCTTTCCTTCTTTTCTTTTTTTATTTTTGCTACTCTTACTTCCACTGTCTTTACACATACACACACTGAAACAAATAATTGAATTTTACCATCATGATTCAGATCCCCGATGATGCGAGTCTCACTCATTGAAATACCCATATGATCTTGGAAAATTTGAATTTTTTATACATAATATATATATATATATATATATATATATATATGATAAAAAGTACTTGTGAAACAACAAAATATGGATTTATTGTATGGTAGCCAACATTATGATGTTTCAGTTGTTATAATCATCATCAGGGATTATATTTACTATTATGAGGTTTTCAGGGTTTTTTTTTTTTTTTTTTTGTTGTTGTTACAGCCTGTAAATAGATTTTATAAGCCATGATGATGGTTATGACAATTAAAACATTATAATGTTGGGTACCATACAACAAATCCATATTTTGTTTCTCAAGTATTTTTTATCTCGCATTATCGGAAAATATTTTCCATTTTCCTTAAATTATATATATATATATATATATATATATATAATGTTCTGTAAATAAATAATTTTAATTACATTGAGCACTCTGGCTGGATTAGTTTTAATATTTAATTTTTAATAATTGATATTGATCTCCTTGGGATTTTACCATCAAGCTGTTTCCTTTTGGAGATATATATATATATATATTGTGTGTGTGTGTATTTAGGCAGTAAATGTTATTAAAGACAACAGGCATTATTTTTATTGACTTTTTCAAATTGTGTGTGTATGTGTGTGGCAGATTAAATAAATTGCAAACATGACATCTGCTTATTTTTAATAAAATTTGTTTGTACTCATAGATGATCTTTTGCTTATTATAATCGAAAGTTGTAAGAAATGTGCTGTAACTTTGATGGATGATTTAATTATCTATTTCTCTATGTTTCCAAGTACTTTCAATCTTCTTTTGAGTTCATCTTCAAGAATGTAAGTAAAATAACTGCAAATCCCTGTTGCTAAAAATTACTGTAAATTTTTCTTTTTGCTTCAAATGTAATGGTTGACAGATTGCTAAGCGTTCATTAGAATGTGAAAATTAACTACTATGGAGTTTTTTTATGTCGTAATGTCATGGTCATGCACGTATTAAAGCATGAAAAACGTGTTCTTTTTATAAACATTTTAGAACATTACTGCAGTATTCATAGCTAAATAAGCAAACATAATGTTTGTAATTTATGTAATTTGACATGCTTAAAATAGAATTTGCTGCCTAAATACACACAAATATATATATATATAATCCTACAGCTATAGCACAACTCGGTGTTATGCAATCATCAGGTGCATATTTCAAACTGACAGTTTAATAGATTTGAATTTAAGTTCACTTGATGTTCATAGGAATTAAATCTTATAAAGTTAAGTTACTGCTTTTTTAATAACAAGACTAAAAATTTAGAAATGCTACAGTTACATGTGGATAAAACTTTTAATTTAAAATTAAAATTAAGATAAAAAATAATAAAATGCAGGGAGAAGAAATCAAAGGGGCGTAAAACATGAGTTTTAAAAAATTAAATATTGAAATATTACATGTACATAAAAATGTAGGGAAAACTAAAATTTTAAATAAAAATAAAAATAAGATAAAATAAAATAAAAATGAAAAGAAAACTTAAGAAGCAAAATTTAGAATTAAAAATGTAAGTAGCAAAAATAAAAGGGGTTTAATTCATAATTGTTAAAAGTAATATTTCGACGGAAAGGAAGAAATAAGCAAACATAAAAAGAGGGACTATATCAATCAGAATCTAAGAATTTAAGTATTTTTTATTGATGACAGCATGTGGTCATTAAATCACTTTTCTTATTAAGTAAATTTGGATTCTTGATATGGTTTAAGTTGACAACTTTTTCTAAAAGGCATAGATTACATTTCTCTTTTTCCACTGTAATGTTTGGACTTAGCTACGATATTCCAGGTAATAATTGTGGTCTTATTGTTGTTTTTTAATTTCCAATAATGTATAGATAAAGCAGTACTTTTGCTGTATTTACTGTTGTTTAAAGGCATGTGGTTGTTAAATCTTATATTCCACCTGTTAGGTTAAAAGTACTTCCAAAGTAAAATTTTTAACATCATTATCATTCAAATGAATTCAAGCTCTATAAACAATATTTTCGGACATACATTGGGCATTCAATGGGCAGGTTTTATTTTTTTGGCAGTTGCAATTATTTTTAAGAGGGTCATTTTTGCTATTAGTCAGGTGACAAATGTTTATGTGGGCCAAATATTTATTTGATATTATAGCATTATGTTGTGAAATATATTTATCTATGTTTTTAATGCAACTATAACTAACTTTGACATTGTTTTATTGAAGTTTTTTTTTTTAGTGTAGGTAAATGGTAGAAATGTTTATGAATAAGGTTAAGGAATAGTTTACCAAAGTTAGTTTGGATGTTACAACTGGAAGGTGGATTAAGCCAAATAACGTTACGCTTACGTGATTTCTGCTTATTTCTGCCTATCTTGTTTGTAACGAAATATTCTAAACTTGTGTCAAGTTTACTTTGTTTTAAAGCATTAATGCATTTAATTTTAGAATTGTAAAAAATTTCCTTATTGCTAGAGTTGGTACTTAAACAAAATTGGATTAATTTGTCTAGGTTATTGGTAACTAGCAGTATAGCGTGGCATTGCTCGGGTGTAATGAAAGCTTTAAAACTAATCCATGGTCCTGGAGCTCAGACTCAGCCTAAAGAATATTTGTGTGAAGTTTAGTGAGAATCGGATAAAAATTGTGAATTTGTATAAAAGACATACAGACAGACAGACACACACACAAACATCTTGCCTTATATATATATATATTATCAATTTTCTGCACTATTGTAAGAACTGCAACCTTGAAACTCCTGAATATCATTTCTTATGTCTTTGCCTATGAGTGTATCAAATTTGATTAAAATTGGACCATGCCTTCTATAAACTGATTTTTTGATTATCAATATTTATCTGTGGTACCTCGACACAAAATCTAGCTAAGAACACTCACAGACACTTATAGTACAACTGTGTAAATTTTCAAGAAAATTGGTTCAGCCGTTTTGGAGTCTATAGGTAACGGACACACACACATACAAAGTTCCATTTATAAATAAGTTTAGTTTCAATTTCCTGTTGATGTATGTGTGGTTGTGTGAGTCCTTAGTGTATGGTTTGTACAGGCCATTGCTCAGGTCAAAGGTAACATCTAAAAAATTTACGACTTTAGTGTTAGTTTAGTTGGTAATGCTAAGATCATAGTCTTTGAAAACTTTTATAAAATCCTTTCTGAATTTATCCGGGTTTTTTTTTTTTTTTTTTTTTTTTTTTTTTTTGAGAGCATAATATATTAGTCATCCACATACAAGCCTGTTTCGCTGTACCACAGCTCATCAGTGTGGCTAGACATATCCACTTGCTTCTGCCCGGGATCGAAACTCGACCAATTTGATGTCAGTCACTACCCACTAAGCCATAAGCACATGGAATTAGAAAAAATTTTCTAAAATCCTTTCTGAGTTTATCCATTCTTTTTTTGTGGATTAGTTTTGCGGAGGATTATCCATCTGTTGTCTCGGTAAAGTCCAGTGTTACATAACTCAAAAAAGTTCCTAAGAGTCCAGAGCAAAACGAGCCCTATCCAAGTTGTATGCCTCTGCAGAATCATACATTACCATGGAGATACAGAAAACAGGGTTGCTTTTTCTAGTCCACAGGCATTCATCGTAAAATAAAGTAGTTTTCTGGGCCTATTTGATGACACTGATGTCTTGGTCGCTGATGGAGCAGTAATTTTTAGCCAAATTTAAGGCTGCAGTTAAGTTTTTCAGATGTAGATGGGTAGAAGTCACAAATATCGAACTGGATGAAAGTGCATTCACTTTTATTTTTTATTTTTGTAAACCAATCAGTTGCTTTGGCTGTATTCTTCCATTGGTTCATGTCTAAGGCATTCTTAGTTAATGTGGAAGCTCTTTCGAGGATAATTTTGCTAATTCTACAAGAATCTCTACTGGCAGCAAACTGCCTGCATACAGACAGGTAAAGAATTCAGCAGATATACAAAGATAGAAAGGGGTGTAAGACAAGGATGTGTCTTTTCACCAGATCTATTCAACTTGAACAGTGAGACTATTCTGAGGCCCTTAGATGTTATGCCAGGATTCATCATCAGAGGCCACAATTTGAACAACATAAGGTAAGCAAATGATACAGTGCTGAGAGCAGACACAGAAAAGAAACTACATGACCACCTACAGAAGGTAGCTGAAGAGAGTGACATGAAAGAACTACAAATAAACTGCAAGAAAATCAAATACATGGTCATCAGCAAAAAGAGAAGCCCAAAATGCCAATACAGGTGGGGGATACTAAAATCAAACAGGTACAAAAATTTAAATACCTGGGAAGTGTTCTAACAGAAGACAGAAAGTGCAACACAGAGATCTGAAGGCAAATTGGTCTGGCGAAAGACACATTCAGAATGTGAGTAGAGTATCAAGACACAGGAAAATTTCCCTTGAAACAAAGAAGAGAGTATTGGATTACTATGTGATGTCAGTATTTCAATATGGCAGTGAATGCTGGACAATCTCGTCAAAGATGAAGGAAAAACTTGAAGCAACTGAAACGTGGTTCTACAGAAGGATGCTGTGGATATCATGGATCGAGCACGTGAGCAATGATGAGATTTTGGAAAGGATGGAAACAAAAAGAAAATTAATACTGAACATCAGGAAGAGACAGCTAAAGTTCTTGGGACATGCAATGAGGAAGAAGGGCTTGGAGAATCTGATACTAACAGGCCAAAGAGAGAGAAGGAGAGACAGGGGAAAACAACATGTAATGTATTAGGTGGGCCTGAGCAGGTAGATAGCAGAACAGGGGTTGCATGGTATAACAGGAGAAAACACGCTAAGAGCCACTAGGGATAGGGAGATGTGGAAGGCCATGATCGCCTATGTCCTGAAAGAACAGGGCATATAGAAGTTTTTTGAAGGGTTTAATAATTTATGTTGTGGGTCGTTAATGAAATTGTCTTTGTGGTCTTTGATTGTGATGAATGCCTGTTATGTAAAATTAATACCCTGTCATCTATTTTTCGTTCCTTAGTTATTTTCTTGGCTTATGTTGGTTTCTCAGTTACTAGGCATCTTCTTATAATTTTTATTGATTTCATGGAAAATGGCTTTGTGATATAACTCCATGTTAATAAAATAATGCTGGCTTGTTTTGTCCGATTTAATAATCATTTTATCGGATTATTCAAACTTATTTATATCCATCTGCATTGTTTTTGCAGCTGATAGACATAGGATAATATGTATATTTATCAATATATATATATAAAGGTTTCATTGAATAATATAGACAAGTTCTGTCTATTTTGTGTAAGATCCGTTCATATGATCTGATTAGCTTGATAGTGTTGTCATGGAAAGACGACAAGAAATCGCAATAATTGTTGATTTTTTATCAGGTCTGAGCTTTCAGCTTACATAAGCCATTATCAAAGGATGAACATTTAATGTTCAGTGAACATAGAACATTTAAATTATTTTTAACAGGCTGGAGTTATACAGAGAAAATTAGACAGGTCCATTTTTTTGTGTCGCACATGGCTGTAGGCCGAGAAGGAATGGTGGTAGTGGGTTTTTTGTTCAATTGAGTGTATAGTGGCATGAGGGATTGGTCTGGGAACTGCTGCTACTATGGTGTAGGGGGTAAGTATAATAACTATGACCTCTCCCGTCGATTATAGGCAGTGAACACTACGGCTATCAACACACACTTCTTAGGAAAACACTTGTTGAAAATACGCATATACTTAGACAAGAAAATAATAAACGAAAACTTAAAATTCTAGAAGCTATCTACCTCAAACAGTTTAAACCTAGCCTAAATAAAATAAATTTCGACACACCTACTAACATACTTCAATGCCGGGTACAATGCCGGGTACAGCTAGTTAAAAATAAAATTAACGTAAAAAGGTCTCCATAGTAGAATCTATATTAATCTGGGTCAACTCCCTAAGCCATCGACGCATGGAATCAGAGAAGGGAAATTTTAACATGTTGTATATAATCAGTGTATACACATGCCAGTTACCAAAAGAACTCAATTCATTTTCTGAAGAGTCACGCATATAGCAGAAGTGGAAATTGTTTTTAAAATTTTCTTCTCCAGGGAGCTCAAGCGTAATGAGAGCATAATATATTAGTCTGTATATATATATATATATATATATATATATATATACATACACACAAACTTAACCATAATACTTTTTCAGTCATTTTTTAATGAAACCTGGATAAAAGAGCATTTGCTGCCCAAATACACAATATATTAATAAATGTATATATCCTATGTCTATAGCATAATTTGGAGTTTCATTCGCTACGCAATCATCAGGTGCATATTATGAACTGACCATTCTGGGATTTGAATTTTTGCTTTTCACATGGTTCATGGTAGTTATATATTTATAAACATGGGATGATATTTTTTAAATTTTGTAATTTAATTTAATTTAATTTGAACTAAAATTTAAACATGAAATAGAAGTGAATTGATGATTCCATGCAAACACAGAAATAAATATCTACTCAGATACGTTGACCCAGATTAATATAGATTCTACTATGGAGACCTTTTTACGTTAATTTTATTTTTAACTAGCTGTACCCGGCCACACATTGCTGTGGCTCAGTTTGGTTAAATAGAAAAAAAGAAAAGAGAAAGTGCACATTTAATTTCCCAATACTTGTGGGTACACAGTATTTTTAGTTGCTCCATTGTCTGTGCAGATATAGAGATTGTCTGGTTTGCAGAGAGTCGTGTTTGATGTTGATCTGCTGTTTCTCATTGACATCTTTCAGCCACTCTCAGCCTTCATTTTTGTTAAGAACAAAGCAGATCTGAAGCTGCAGAACGCGATTGCCATGCTTGCAATCGTGCATCCTCAAGTCTGGCTGCATGCCGCTCTGCTGCTTCCTCGGCACGTATCTGAACCATTCTTTGCCGCCTTCGCTCGTTCGCTGATGCCTGTTCTTCCTCATCTTTGATTTGCAATAACTTGTTGCACTTCTTCTGCTTTGCAAGTACGACGACCTGAGTTTGACCTTCTGTGAGGCATTATCGTTATGAATTGAAGCAGATCTTTTGCACTGAAATTAGGAATCTGAAAAAAAAAAAATTGGCCAAAATCACCATTTCAAAATTTTAAGTACCCCCTCTTCATTTTTGACTATATAGGAAGGACAAAAGGAAGTTTTTATTTTTCCGCTTATTTTGAAAAAGAAGTATTTTTGAAAAAAGCCAAAACAACAAAAATGATGTTTACCAAAAATAAAAGCAAAAATAATGGGGGATTTATTTTACTATGAACGTGTATGACGAAGTGAGCAGCCGCAAAAAAATGTTAAATTAATAAATTTTTGGGAATTTTTTTTTTTTACATGAAAGTTTAGTGTCTTATCAATAATAACTCATTGAAAAAAAATGAAAGTTTTTAAAGAAAGTCTGTTGTTTAGGTGCAACAAATAAGAAATAAAAAATTGCTTAGGTTAAAAAAAAAAAGAAAAAAAATGTATTTACTAAACGAACAAAATAAATGGGATATTGATAATAATTCATTGAAAGAAAATTAATAGAAAACTTTATATTTTTAAAAGGAGAAGGGATTTCTGCTGTTTACGCCCACCAAAATAGAAACAGTAATAAAAAAAGGCTTAGGTTTAAAAAAAAAAGAAGAAATTTATTTGCTAAACCAATGAAATAAGTAGGATATCAGTAATAATTCATTGGAAGAAAATGAATAGGAATTTTTTTTTAAAAGGGAAGGGATTTCTGCTGCTTATCCCCACCCACCAAAATAGAAATTATAATAAAAAAAAAAGGCTTATGTGGAGTTTTGAAAAAAACTAAGTTTAAAAAAAAAAGGAGAAAGTTATTTACTAAACCAATGAAATAAGTGGGATGTCAATAATAATTCATTAAAGAAAATGAATAAGAAATTTTTTTTTAAATGGGATGTCAATAATAATTCATTGAAAAAAAATGAATGGGATATCGATAATAATTCATTGAAAAAAAAATGAATAAGATTTTCTTTTTAAATGAGATGTTGATAATAATTCGTTAAAAAAATTAATAAGATATTTTTTTAAATGGGATATCGATGATAATTCATTGAAAAAATGAATAGGTTTCTAGGAAAATAGTTCTGCTGTTTACGCCTGCCAAAATAGAAATAATAATAAGAAATGCTTTGTTTACTTTCAATTTGGAATTTTCCTATGTTTTCTATGAAATAACAAAGTTCTGTTAAGGCGTCCATATTGAAAACGAATTTTTTTTGTTTTGGTTCAGCTCTCATCAGCTCTAACCGACTTTGCAAAATATATATTTTTTTAATATTGTAATATTTTTAATGTAAGGTGTATAAAAACACGCTCATATTCGATTAAAATGCTATAGTAAAATTTCAAAACAATTGGTACAGCCGTTTTCTAGATTAGCGGATAGTAACAAACGGACAAGCACATTTTTATTTATATAGATTTCATTTGTCTTCCCCTAAAATAAGATTAACAAGTAATTTCCCGTGACCCACAAGCTCTAAACCCTTAGTTCTGAACCAGGGGTCTATGGAAGAATTTCAATGGGTCCAAAAGATTCTAATTTGTACCAGCATATACTCATAATGTGCTAGATGTACGGCACACACCCTATAATTTTATCCATAGTTTCAAACTTGCTTTCTTTCAAACACCTTGTCCAAGGAAATCATGGATCACTTGTCTCAGCTACATGATGAATTTCACCGTTATTTTCCTGACTTAAGCCCACAGCATGCAGGATTGGCAAAAAATCCCTTATGTCAGGTTGATGCATAAGAAGACACACAAGAAGAGTTCATTGAGCTTATCAACAGTTCAACAGCCAAGAATATATTCCAGTCAAAATCATTGTCTAGCACACAGCTATTCTGAAATGTCCACACATTTCTTTATTCTTTTCTTCAATCGGCATCATCTTTTCGGCACGCAAAGAATTCTGTTTTCTTTATCTTCAATGTAGCTTCTTTTATCTGGTGACAGCCATTTTGGAGTCTTTAGGTAACGGACACACACACACACACACAAAGTTCCATTTATAAATAAGTTTAGACTTAGATAGCTTGAGATATAGAAAAAATAATTTGAGCATACTTCTGCTTATATTCATTTATAAATAAAACTAGCAGTATAACCCGGACATAAAGGACATACAGACAGATAAACAGACACACACAAACATCTTGCCTTTTATATATATATATATATATATATATATATATATATATATATATTATAGATTTTCTGCAATATTGTAAGAACTGCAACTTCTGAATATCATTTCTTATGTCTTTGTCTATGAGTGTATCAAATTTGATTAAAATCGGACCACTCCTTCTATAACCCGATTTTTTCGATTATCGATTTTCGATATTTATCGAGGGTACCTCAAGACAAAACCTAGCTAAGAACACTTGCAGATGCTTATAGTACAACTGTGTAAATTTTTAAGAAAATCGGTTCAGCCGTTTCGGAGTCTATAGGTAACGGATACACACACACACACACACAAAGTTTCATTTATAAATAAGTTTATATTGGGATTAGATTTTATTTTACCTATCCTCTATTGCAAAGGGATGTATATTGTGGTGCAGTGGATATCAGCTCAGAACGAGAAATCGGGGAGCCGAGTTCCAATTCCAGCCGAATTCATTGCATTCACTTACGCGCAAATACCCTTGGGAAAGGTATTAATCTGTCTATTCCTTTCAGTTATGGGTTAAATAACAGGACAGATTGGGTTCTATAGCCTTGGTCGGCAACCAGTCTACCGCAGAAAGCAATGGCAACCTACTGCAGGATAATATTCTGCTCAGTCAGTCATGTCTCTTTCAAGGCATGATCGCCCAAGCGTGTTTCACGTATGGCACTTAACTGACTGACTATTGCAAAGGGTTATTACCCAAATATATTAACTGCATTTCAATACGGAATAAAATTGTTTTTTTTTTCTTTGGAAACAGTGTGAAATTGAAATTGTTTAAATTTTAAAAACAATTTGTAATGAAATAAAAGAAATGCAAGAATTAACTACAGAATAATATCTACATTATTTAAAAGTGTTTGAGTCAACTGGGAAATAATTGTTTTGTAAATAATAATAATAATAATAATAATAATAATATGTGGATCAAATTCCTGGCTACCCTAAAAAAAAAAAACATACTTACTGGTACTTCTCACGGCTTGTGTAAATTTCTCTCCATTCAATGACTGCAATTATATTTTTTCTTATCGTGCAAGACCTCATCTATTTGCATTTTCTGATGCAAAAACTTTTTGTCTCTTGAAGTTTCTTGATTGTTTTGATTTTTATGGCTTATCAACCTTTTACAGGTTATTTAAAGCCAGAAAATATTTTTGGATTGTAAGAATTTCGGTGGGGGGCACTAATGATACAAGTTCAACTAATTAACCCATAATTAGTGGGGCGTAATAGATTCATGACGACATAAGTGAAAAAAAACAAACCAAACTGGAATTAGAACTTAATTTCCAATCCAAACCCTTATTTATTACGATATTCTTGTATGCAAGCTTACAGCACCTAGTATTTCCAAGGGGTTACCTATTTAGGTATTTAATATCAGTGATCATACAAGGTCTTGTGTTTCAATGGGACGTGACCATACAATGCACATATTGCTGATAGTTTAAACATTTCTGAAGATATGGAATGACATCAATATGAGATTATAAATATAAGGTATTAATCTGTAAAAATATAAAGCACTAATATATTAATCCAATCAAGTATATATTATTGGTTCTTTTGACGGATGTTTTGAAATGAAAGATTATGACACTCCAAAGGTTTATTTGTGATTTCCTTTCATTTTAAGTGGCTATTTATCCATTATACCACGTGTACAGTGACCTAAGAAAAGTTTTTAGCCAGAAGAAATAAACTACATACAATTTCAAAATTTAATTACCTAATCCCAGTCAGTTAAGTGCCATACATGATACATGCTTGAGCGATCATGTCTCGAAAGAGATATGACTGATTGGGCAGAAGATTATCCCACAGTAGGTTGCAATTGCTTTCTGCGGTAGATTGTTTGCCAGCCAAGGCTATAAAACCCAATCTATCCTGTTATTTAACTCATAACTCGTGGGAAGAGACAAATTAATAACTTTCCCAAGGTTATTTGTGTGTAAGTGAATGCAAGGAATTCAGCTGGAATTCAAACCCCAATCTCTCAATACAAGTTGATATCCAGTGCACCACAATGCACATCCTTGAATTCCAGTCAGTTATGTGCCATACGTGATACATACTTGGGCGATCATGTCTCGAAAGAGACATGACTGACTGGGCAGAATATTATCCCACAGTAGGTTGCCATTGCTTTCTGCGGTAGACTGGCTGCTGGCCAAGATGATAGAACCCAATCTGTCCTGTTATTTAACCCATAACTGGAAGGAAGAGATGGATTAATATCTTTCCCAAGGGTATTTGCGCATAAGTGAATGCAAGGAATTTCCAACTCAGGATAAATAAACAGTATTTGAAACTAATATGGAGCAGATTTGCTAGTTTCTGTGCTTGTATTCAATTTTTCATGGATTTGGTCAAATTATCAACAACTCTCTGATCCATATTTTGTAACTCCTTTGGCAATGTTTCATGTCAGGACTTTGGCCTACCCATGGCAGTGGTTTGATTCCTTGCGATTATTTTCAGGCCTTTGCTGCTTTATTCGGATGACATAGTGCTCTATCTTCTTGAAAAAAGTAGACATTCTTGTAAATCTGATTGGTTTCAAATAGTGGGAGTAATCCTTTCTCTTATATTTGACAGTATTTTGGACCATTCAACCGCTCGTCAACAAGAATCAGATTTCCCTTCAAACTAAATAGCACCCCATACCATTACTCTCCATGTTTTGTGGTCGTCTGCAGACATTCAGTGTTTCAAGTCTCATTCTGATTTCTCCAAACATAAACCTGTCTCGAATTCGAATATTGGCAGAATTTACTTTCATCTGACCAAATTACAGACTGCCAAAATTCATAATCTTTGCACTCAAATTCTCTTACCCAGTCCATATGCCTGTTCTTATTAACCCCTGAAATCAAGGGCTTCTTTCTTGCAACTCTTCTTTGATAGCTTAGCCCTTTAAGAATCTTTCTTTCCATTCTGTTGGTGACATCTTTGATGCTCTGACGACAGTCTCTAATGACTTCCCTCTTTAGCACCCTTTTCATTCACTCAAACACGATGCTTGGTTTTCTTAAATGTTGTTCCATACAACAATGGCCTTTTTCATTAAATTTCTTGGCAATATCGTTAACCATTTGATGATTCACCTGGAAACACCTGGCAATTCGTCTAATTGACTTGCCACACTGATGCCATCCTATTATTTACCCTCGTTCCTTCCACAAACTTTCATTCCAAAATATTTATTTATTTTTTTAATCATCTCAACCCAAGCAAGGCATTCCACTGCCACTATTGCGCATGGGGCTACATAGGGGAAGGTAAAGAGAAGGAGTGGTTAGACATAGGGAATGTCAGGAGGAAGGTGACAGATGAGTAAGGATACCGAGGATGAGGGTTGGGCAGATGGGAAGAGTGTTTTTTTTTTAATCATCTCACCCCAAGCAAGGCATTCCACTGCCACTATTGTGCATGGGGCTACATAGGGGAAGGTAAAGAGAAGGAGTGGTTAGACATAGGGAATGTCAGGAGGAAGGTTACAGATGAGTAAGGATACCGAGGATGAGGGTCGGGCAGATGGGAAGAGTGCTTGATAGAATGGGAGCAGGTTAGTGTGTTAGGAGGTGTCTATTGACCTTACATTTAAACTCCTGGAGATTGTAGCCGTCGGGGAAGCAATCGTGTGGAAGAGAATTCCACAGTCGGGAAGTGCGAGGAAAGAAACTGTTGGAGTAGAAGTTGCGGTTGCATTTTATCGGTTTCACTGTAAAAGGGTGGGATCTAGTTGCTAATCTAGTATCTCGTTCAAATTCGTATTTAGGGGGCACCAGTGATCTAAGTTCATTGGAACAGAAGCCGTGAAAGTATTTATAGAAATAAGAGTCAACTATCGTTCACAGATGAGATTAGCTTGATACTAACATGGTATTGTCTGAAAAAAAAAAAAAGAGAGATGTTATTGCACAAGCCAAAATTGCTGTAATCAAGAGTAGCTAAAACTTATAGCCTGCTGTATATCCAAGCTTACAGCACCCTGTATTCTCACCCATCTAGATAATGACAAAGCTTGTCATTGCTTAACGTCAGTGATCGTATAAGAAGTAGTGTTTCCACATTATATAGCTATAAGCTTTGAAGTCTCTGGATGAAACCTGGAGGCAATTTATACTCTACCAAGCAAAGCCAAAACACAATAATACTATCATCATCATAATCATCAACTTAGGAACAGCAAATACCCTATTAAAGGATTTGTTGTCTGAGGTCTTAAGACTTGACAAGGAGTCACTTAAAGTTATTTGCAGTGTTTTACGCCATCACTACGTATAAATTCCAATAATAATGATACTGCCACAATATGAACTCACAAAGTTGTGGTAGTGCTAAATCTAATCTAAACTTATTTATAAATGGAACTTGTATGTGTGTGTCTGTGTCCGTTACCTATAGACTCCGAAATGGCTGAACCAATTTTCTTGAAAATTTACACAGTTGTACTATAAGCGTCTGCAAGTGTTCTTAGCTAGGTTTTGTGTGGAGGTACCCCCGATAAATATCGATAATCAAAAAAATCGGGTTATAGAAGGAGTGGTCCAAATTTAATTAAATTTGATACACTCATAGACAAAGACATAAGAAACGATATTCAGAAGTTTCAAGGTAGCAGTTCTTACAATAGTGCAGAAAATCGATACTATATATTTATATATAAAAGGCAAGATGTTTGTGTGTGTGTGACTGTTTATCTGCCTGTATGTCTGTATTTTTTTCAACCCTTTTATTTTAGTTTTTGCTTCGGGTTTGGCTCTAAGTAGGTATAATTATAGTTCTTAGTCTCAGCCATGATACCATTACTCAGAGGACTTATTTAGCCTTCAAAATTCAGTTTACAATGAAAAAAACTTATTTGATATCAATACCAGGAAAGCAAAATTTGACTTACATCCATTCATTTTTCTTTCAGTCTACAGTTTTGATTTAACTGGAAACAAGTATTGCTTTTTAGTCTTTCGTGCCAACGTCCAAAGAGTCTGAGCTCCAGGACCATGGATTAGTTTTAAAGCTTTCATTACACCAGGCTATACTGCTAGTACATAATAAATTGATTCACTGGTGTATATTGGATATTGGTTAATAGCAAGTGATTTGACATACAAGTAGATTAGTGTAGTCACGCCAAATGAGAGGAAAAATCTATTGAGTGATTAATGGAGATATATATATAAGTGAATATAATCCACTCATTCAAATGTGTTGGGCAGGTCCATTATAGTATAGTGGACTAACCCACCTGCTGAATTATATACTCTCTTATGAATGAGGTAGATTACTTCAAGGGAACAAAAAGAAGGCAAGTTATTTGATTTCTACAGTGTGCAGGAGGTTACAAGAGAGAAGAGTGAAAAGAAAGAACGATGGGGAGTGGGTAAGAGAAAACTGGGAATCAAGGAGATAAAACATGGTAGTTGATGTTGTACTTAAACTCATAGAGATTGTAGCTATCAGGGAAGCAGCTATACAGAAGGGAGTTTCACAGACAGAAAGTAGGGGAAAAGAAACTGCTAGCATATAAGAAGCAGTTCCATTTGACTGTTTTCCACTGTAAAAGGGTGGTACCTAATTGCCATTCTAGTAGATAATAGCAACAATACATAAATGTTTATTTTTTTTTAATGATTTGCATAATGTATGAAAGAATCCTCATAAGATTTGAATGTAAAAAATAAATTTTATTTTAATCTAATTATTGTTCACATCTCTTTTTATTCAGATCCATGAGATACAAGAAGACATTAAAAGTCCTTAATAAGCCTACTTCCAGATCATTCTTGGACAAGTTGGAGTATATCTCAACATCTTCCTGGTATGCTACTGGGTACAGGATTAAGAAAAACTTAAACTGAGAACCTAACAAAATAAAGAATTCTTTGGCGCAAGATGTTCATAAGGAATTGGCATGCTATCAAATAACTTTATTTATTCCTTTGGGTATTTAAAAAATATTTTGAGATTTTTTTTTTTTCTGTGAGCCTCATGATTACATTTTAAAAAGCTGAAGGGAGAGAACCAATCATTTTGTTTGAATATTGTTTCGGTTTTAACTATTTTCCTAAAAACATGTTAAAATACAAAGCTTAAATTTAAGCTTACTTCTCGTGTTGACTGTGATACAACTGTAAATTATCTGACATATTTTTATAGGCTTATTTACAAAATACACTGAACATCTTTATTCAGACATACATATATTAGAAATACATTTATTGAAATGAGAACAAAATTCACGCAGGGAAACCCCAGAGACAAAATATACTTAATTTGAAAATATATTATCCAGTCTTACTCTAATACACACACTAGAAAAACAGCCACTCTTTACTTAACAATTTATCTGATTAACAAACACGCAGATTTACGATTAAGCTATAAAACCTTATGAAATTAAAAAAATATTAAGTATCCGACCACTCAGTTTTCTATGAAAATTTTGATGGTGACTGTTTTTACTTTCTTCAAAATATATCATCTGGCAACAAGGCCTCTGATTTGGAGGTCATGAGGAGCATGGAACCACCTCTTAATTGCTGTTGTTCCCAGGTCCACCCTAACCCGGAGTGGTAGCATCTGTTAGGGTCCCAGCTATGGACAAATAGTTAACTCCCCCCTTTAAACTGGGGTCAAAACACTATGAAAGTATAAAAATACATTTTTATTGTAATACATACATAAAAATAGACTTTTATAGAAAAATATACATTTTTGAAGGAAAAAAATTCCCAACAATTAATGTTTGAAGAAAAATTATTGCTATAAAACATTTTTAAAGGAAAAAAATTATGCTCAGAAAAACATTTTTGAATACAAAACTAGAAGACATTTTCAGTTTTCTAAAATAAAAAAATTTTCATTAAAATCTGACTAAATCAACTTTCTCACTATCACTGAACATTAACAAAAAATAGCTTAAAACCCCACCTTTCTGGCATTAAATAGCCCACAGAGGTGTTGATATGCCATTAAACAAAACTCAAAATATATCAAGATGAATAAAGTGAAAAATAAATAAAATCTTCTACCATACTTATGGAACGCAAGCCAAAGTAATATACAAAATACTGCTTTTCAAGTTTGTTAAATATGCTACTGTAATGTATAAACATTTAGATATGTTACAAATGGTCCTGAAGTGATATTAAAGTTGACACCGGTTCATTACACTCATAGTATGCCTGAAATAGCAATCGGGTACAACTTCTCATTTAGCGACCTTCTCATTTAGCAACCAGGTTGTTCAAAAAACCGAACCCGTCATTAAGTGAGGAGTGTCTGTATCTAAATCCTAAAATAAGTTACAATGTCTCCAAACCAATCTTCTCTGCATAAACACATTATCCCTCAACTGTTGAGACCATTTGAGTGTTCTTTGTGTTTCAAGACATTTCAGAAACAAAACCATTTGACTCGTCATATCAAGATTCATTCTGGCGATCGACAACACAAATGCCCATACTGTGGCAAGGCTTTCTTACGTTCTGACAATCTCAAGAAACATATTCGCATTCACACAGGTGAAAAGTTTCCATGTCAGTTCTGTAATAGGGGGTTCACTGATAGTAGTAATTTGACCAAACATATTAGGACCCACACAGGTGAAGGCCGCCACCACTGCAAATTTTGTCGAAAGCATTTTGCAGGGTTATCTGCTCTTCAAAGACATGTACAAGAACACGAGGAGATGCAGTTTGTTATGGATACTGCCTTAATTAAAACTGAGAGGACTGATTCTTCTGACTATTCATCATATGTAGAACAAAATGAGGAACTTTGGAACAAGAAGGGCATATTCCAGCAATCGCAAAGACTAGCCCCTCATTTGTTGCTAGAAAGAAATAGAAATTTGTCCTCTGACGAGCCAATTCTGGACAAGAGAAATCGTTTCAATTCTAACCTATTACCTCAGATGAAATATCAAGAACCACTTCTACCAGCTGTGTCTAGAAATGTCAAGAAGGCTGATAATTCTTTCAAAAGTTATTTACCAAGTGTGCAAGATGATTCTTCTTTTCTACTTAAACAGTTCCAGGAACTTCCACAAAAATCTTCTGCATTAATCGCAGAAAAAGGTGCAACTCCATCTGCATTAGAACACCAAAGGTTGTCAACATCTGATTTGTTCCCTGAACAAAGCAACTTGCCGCATTCTGCAACTTCCAATCAAGATTCGCCCTTATGGCAGTGCATTATATGTTTCGAAGAATTCTCATCCTGTTTTCCACTTCTCACTCACCTCAAAAGACATGCAAGTGACAGTGTCCAAATTCCAGATTCTTGGGACTATGAGACTGCAACTGCAACAGAGGTCACTACTGAACAATTAAACTGCAGGTATTGTCAAAAGGTTTTTACAAAACAAAGTGAATTATTAGCCCATATGGATCTGACATTGTGTAAAAATTGCGGAAAAATCTTTGCTTGCTGTATGCTACTAGAAAAACACAAAGAGACCTGTAAAATAAATTGGATGGACAAAAAAGCAAGCAACGAACCTGAGGACAATGACAATAATGCTGTCGGTGAGAAACAGTTTAAAATTTCAGTGAAGAATAACGAAGAAACTGAATCAGGAAATCAAATTCTTGATACGAAAGATTTTCCTCTTCTTACTGTGGTGAAGCAAGAGATTATTTTTTCTGATAATGAAAATACAGAAGACTTTGATCCTGATTTATCAACAAATAAATCTCTTCTGGCCGCTGTAGACTCGGCTCTTTCCCTCAACAAAGCCTTATCACCAACTCTAACATCTCAGGCGTCAAAACCAATCAAAGACAATCATATAGACTCCACTCACATACTTACCGACACCAACATTCACTCTGCTCAACAAAAATCATCTTCAAATTCTAATCAGGAAATTTCAATCAAAACAATTTCTGATGACACAAAAAAATCTCAGATTTTTCACTCTGAATTCAATGTCAGCTTAGACATTCTATCAAACCCAGAAGACAAAACCTTTTCTGAAAATCCCCCAAAGCCGCTTGTATTTCTTGATTCCCATCAGCAAAATATTAACCAAGCTGTACCAGACTCTACAAAAGATGTCTCCCTTAATATGTTCGTCTATGATGCTTACAAGTGTGCAAGAGCTTCGCTTAATGACTACAGTTCTCGGCACCAGAATCTTCATTCTTCATCCACTTTGTCTGAAGCTAACATCCAATCATCTGGTTTGTTTGGTTGTCAGAACTGTGGTAAAGACTTTCAATCTGTATTTGAACTTAAAGAACACTCAAAATTACTTCGGACATTTATCAGCAAGCTTTCTCCTGAGAATTCTTACAAGCTTGAAGCTAGAAAGAAATGTTTGAAAGTTCCTTTACCAAATGGTCATATAGGAAGAAATTTGGTAGAAGACGATGCCCATTTAAAACTCCCTAATTCCGAAAATGCACAAAACCAACCAGTTCCACCACCGAACATTGCACTAAATGCAAGCAACAATTCCTTATTACTTACATGCAGTGTGTGCCATAAGACTTTTTCGCGATCAGCTCAACTGAATCGTCACCGGAAAATCCATCTCGGCATCAAAAATCACAAATGCACTTTCTGTCCAAAGACTTTCCTACGATCAGATAATCTGAGGAAGCACCTTCGTATACACTTAGGTATTAAACAGTACGCCTGTGTTATTTGCAAAAAACGATTTACGGATTCAAGCAATCTTGTCAAACACAAACGTATCCACAATGCTAATCGGCACGGCTATTCTTGCAATGTATGCTGCAGAAGTTTTCTAAACTACCAGAGTTTATACAAACACATTCAAACGCACGAACCAATTCTTACAGACGGACAGTCAGCTGTAGATAAATGTTTCACTGATAATGATAGAGAGTCTACATCTTTAAAAAATAACCCCAAAACATCCAATCTTGGTGCCAAGACAAATACCAAGAAACATAATCTACAAAGTAAAATACTTGATGCCAATGTTTATGACAAACCCTTTTTAGACTCACAATCATCAGAAACGAGTGAATTAAAAGAATTAGCAAAACATGTAAATTCCAACGTTAGTAAAAACAGTAACTTTACTGGCGCTGGTTTTAATGGTTGCAACCTCAGTTCTCTTCCAACTGAACCAAAAGTAAGAGTCGGTTCGTCAAATTCTTCTGAAAAGAATCAAATCTCTTTAAGAAGCACTAAATTATCCCATAATCCACATTATGAAACTGTCTGTTCCTCTCCTGAAGAATTTTTGGATTACCTAAAACACTACAATGGAAACCAGCAAAAAACTAAAAGTCAAGGATCACTGACCTCTTCAAACCCACCTGAAGAAACAATATTGGAGAAGGAAGAATGGAACAATGATGTTCTTCAATTAATTGTTCCTCTACCCCAAGAATCAGCAGCAGCATTAAAGTCTGAGATCCCAGCTGTCTCTGAGAGTTCTTCTGTTAACACTATTTTTACTTCATTGACTGAGCAGATGAAAGATAATTTTACTCTGGATATGGTTTTAGGAGGCAAAATGGCACACAGTTCATTTACACAGAATCAACTAGAATCAGGCAATTTAGAACAACAAATATCTTGCATTTCTGAAGTAAATGAAATAAATACTAAATCTGATCAACATTTTAACACATCAGCAACTAACTTTTCCTCTCTGTTTGCATCCTGTGATTCTGTAAAAAATGGACCTGTTCCAGAAAATTTGGACTCTGACTTGTCAGCTTCCAGTGCCTGCTTCATCCAAAATACAACTGAAGATAAATTAGAGATGAGTGCCTATTACAGCATGCAAACATCGCCTAATAACTTAGAACCAATAATCAAAGAGTCGCAGTTGACTTACATGCAAGCAACAAAATAAGAAAATTAAATTCCATACAGGGAAATTTAGCTGAATATCAGTCTCAATTGAAAGATTGTTCAATTCTTACCAAATCCAAATAGTCTTCTGATGACAACAAACTTCTTCCTGCTTGACCAGATACCACTGAAAACAAAGTGCCCTCCCACCAAGAAATCTTGAGGAACTTCTTTCTCATAAAAAAAAATGGAATTTGAGAGTGTTTTGAAGATGATGATCATTACTCTGCTAGCTTTGAAAGTAAATCATGCCAAAAGATCAAATATTTCAGTTTTTGCTGAGTTTTTTAACAATTTCAGTAAGAATTTACCAAAATTAGTTTATCTGGTTGTGTTTTCAAGTTGTTAATAAAACAGCAGAAATGTGTTCACTATTTTTGCATAATTCTACCTCTCTCTGTTCAGACAATAGTAAGGTGTGCATCTCACTTTAAACTAACAGCTGTCAAACATTACTGCAGCAGTGAGTTTGATCCCCACTAGAAAATTCATACATGTAGTCTTCAGTCTTACTTATACTAAGTTTAGTAGACACACACCTGTACACAAATACTGTAAATGTACTATAAACAGTTAAAAATACCTAAAAAGAATATGAGAGCTTAAGCCTTATTCATCAAATGAAAGAAAGAAGGAAAATGGTTTGGATCAGAGACGAAACAAAAAAGTGTTTTTTGATATGTGAATATGGTATTGTAATTATTATATTTTATTGACATTCCTTTCATATATTTTTTTTTTTTTATAAAACTGGTCATGACCACTTTTGAAAGTTTCAAGTGCAGCAATATATCATCTTAAGGATTCGATGTGTTGCTTAACGGACAATAATATCTTCGTTAGAGAAGTGCATAGAAGTCGTCCGCCATTATTATGTCAAGGGAGATAACTCATTGAACTTTCTTAATTCGTTTTTACCTAAACATGAGAGAACAAAAAAAAAAGTCAGAAACTCCATTGGGAAGTCGAGACAGATTTTATTTAACTGAATTTTACGTTTTTTTTTTTTTATTTCTGTATATACGAAGAATGAAAATAACTCAGAAGAATGTACTTGTATGTAATCAGTGTTTGTTTAACAAATAAGAAGAAATATGAGGATTAATATTCATCCGAGTTTCTTAATGAAAAAAGTATGTTTTTTTGTTTGAAATGAATTGACATTTCTTTAGAATAGAAACTAAAAAAAATACTTATAGACCCTTTTTTCCGCAGACAAAGAAAATCACATAAAAAAAATCGAATCATTCAATGTTTTAGATATTTGATAGAAAAAATTGTATTTTTAAATCATAACTTAATGTATGGGGTGCGATGGATAAATTGTTGTCTAAATGACACACAAAAAAAATAAAAATAACACTGACATCTCCTTTTAACAAATATATTTACCAAAACTACACACAAATTACTTGAAATACTAAAAGAGTAATTTTATTCAATAAAATCGTCATTGGCTTCAACCACCGCCTCCAGACAACTTCGGAATTGTTCTGGACTGTCTCCTTGTTTAAGTTGGTGAGTGCTGCCATTAAATAATTCTTTCAGTACATCTTCGGTGTTACAAGAAGTTCTGTTGGTCTCTCACTCAACCGTGCCCCACACACAATAATCAGGGAGGTTTCCATTTGGTGAGTTAAGTAGCCAGATATAAGGGTAATGTGGTCGCAGGTCTGACAGCCATAACTTAGTTTTCCTGCTTGTGGGACATGGTGCAGAGTCCTGTTGCCAGATATAGGGTTTTTCCACTTGATCCAAAGCAGCATTATGTCCTCAGGGCACCTCCATGTTGAGAGTCTGAGGCCTTCACCTACAAATTTATGCATTCTTTCCTTTTCAAAATGATCAGAGTAAGTTTTCTGAGATCCTGTACCTTCGTTATCACTATTCAACCCATCCAATTCCTTCCAAACCCTCTGCACTGTCCTAAAACCCAAAAACACTGAAATGTTCGTATTGGAACTTCCAGTGCAATTTCCAAGCAGGGCAGCAGGCTTTTCCAAATTTATGGCAGAGTGAATTGCGCCATGATACTCTTTTTCTCACAGACGGTGCCCAACTGACCCTATTATGCCGTGTAGTCAACAAAATCAAAAACCAACAATGCACAAGCTTGAAATTAAAAATATAAAATGGCCATGATTTACATATTGCACCCTGTATATATTTATAAGTGTCATTCACTTTCAAATTTCATTTATGTACTCTTGGCTAGCATTAAATAATATTGTATATGCAAAACATTTTAAAAAAATAAAAATACCTATGCAAAATGTATATAAAATTATATTGTTTAAAATTTGTTACATTTATAGAGGAAAGGTGCTCAACATCAGAGATAGCGCGTACATAGATATAAACAGGGTGGACGTAGAAATCAACACTGCATAATGACTGTCAGTTTCATGTGTCAAGCAATCATCAGACAACATAGTGTCGGTTTCTATGCTTTCACTGTTTATATCACTCACACGTACACATACATACACACACAAAGATATATAGGTATTTACCAAGGTTCCCACATTACAGCCGGATGTGGCACAAGGTCAAGGTTTAAAGTGCGTTTAACAGTCGTACCACAAAAATTCCAAAGCCTCCATTTGATTTTCCCTTTTAGGGATACTTAGGTGCCAGACAATAACTCCACCCCTGAAGACATGGTACTACTTAGGTAAGGCTCCTTGGGGCTTGGATTTTACATTCGAAGAATATAAATCCCAGCCAAAGGCAGGGATCATATATATATATATGCTGAAGAGATATTTAGCATGATTATTTCTTTAATGAGAATTTTATTTAAAACCATTTAAATATGGCAGCCCTTGGGGATACCAGGTGATATAAGGTTGGGTGTACAGGTGGTGTATGAGAAAATGGCTCAAAATTGTTAATCAAGGAGCCAAGTTCCAGTTCCCGTTGGGTTTGTTATATTTATTTATACACAAATACCCTTGGGAAAGGCATGAATCTACCTCTTATTCCTCCCAGCTATGTATCACTAAATCCTTATGGTTTTTGAAAAAAATTCTTATAATCTAAAAATGTTTTCTGACTTTTAATAAAGCAGCAAAAGGTTATTAAGCTGAAAACAAATCAATATTTAAATCAATATTTAAAAATCTTCAAAGAAAAATAAAATTGGAGTAGATAAACTGAACTATCACCCGGTTCAAACTCCACCCACGTCTATTGAACAGGTGTAGAGGCTCATCCCTTGTTCCCTGCTTAGGACGTGGTTTCCGGCTTTCTCTTTTCCAATCTATTCACTCTTACGTAGCCCCCTGCACACCAGTGGCCTTACCACCTTGCTTGGGGTGATGTGATTAAAAAAAAAAATAAAATAAAATAAAATAAAATTTAGTCATTATTTATTTATGGCTTATTTAAATCAACTGGATAATTCTTAAATAACTCAAAATCAAAAGAATCGTTCAAATATTTATAATAATTTAGCATATTAAAAGTTAGATGTAACACCTGGAGATTCATTCATGATTTCCGAAGCAAGTTTGTGTGTTTCCCATATAATTTTGCTCTAGGAGGTGAAATAAGTATCTATTTCAAAACAAATCACAACAAGCAAAATAAGTAATTCTGATTGTTAAGAGAAATGTTCATTTTATTCATCGTATTAAAATGAGGTTTTTCTATTTTTCAAAATTTCAATAACTTTTAGAATTAAAAAATAAAATTTAATCTTTAATTCTTCCAGTTGTTTTGGACCCATGCATACATGATAATCTTATTTTATTTAATAAAAGCTAATATTTCAGATATTCAGATCTTTAAAAAAATTTGCATATATTTTTTTATCAAATATTGATTACCTGTAAGTGTGTTTTTTTGGAATTACTTTCATTTTTAAAATTGGCTAATCACACACACACACACACACACACACAATCTCTGCACCACCTGCCCGTGTATTTTTATTTACATGTAATTTATTAATAGCAGATTTATTTAATTCATGAAAGTTAATTCAATCCTTTCATAAATAAAGGATTAAACATTATTTAATGAATCTTATTTGTTGAAAAAAAAAATTCTAATTGGAGTTCATATGCTAGTTGAAATTAGTATCCCAGCCCCTCAACAAAAGAAGCAATGCCTCATTTTAAAAAGAAAAAAAAAGAGCATTCTATTGACAACACATTTCTTAAACATGTTTTTCTTTTTAAGCTGTATTATTATACATTATTATGAAGATGTTTATTGAAGCTATGAACAAAAATATGTACAACAAAGATAATTGTATATAATTTAAAAACTGAATTGATTTTAGAAGAAAAACAATATTTGCGCCAAAGAAAACATTATAAAACCTTTTGAAATGCAATAAAAAGTAAACAGTCATGTCAACCATTAAAAACATATTCTGCGTCGATATTGCAAATTTTATAAGTATATAAATGTTAAAATAATGGGGAACTTGTATGCTACAATTTTCTTGAATTAAAATAATCAGTTTGGATTGGAATATCTGCGTTCTAAAATCTAGCGATTACTTTTTACTCAAACGCCGGTTCTTGATACCAAAGGGGAAGTAACTGCTACTTAAGTCAACATTTTTTCTCTAAATGTAGTTTTGTGCCAGAATTGGTTAATCAAATTCTTTTGTGATATTATACGCAAACTTTATTTTTTTTACAAGTACGATCTTGTTGTTAATATTATAATTATTTATTTGTGTATTTATTTACTTTATTCTGTAAATTAATCTTCTATTTCTTTTTAAGTGATCTAATTTTCACCACTTTTGGAACATTAAACAGTATATAACAATACATTACTGATAAAATGAGAGACTGCCAAATGATTCTCTAAGAAACAGTGTTGTCTTTAATTTTTTTTCTTTAAATATTAAGATCAAATGAAATATATTAACAAGAAAATTTCCCTAATTTTTTACTGCCTAGTAAAAATAATGAACAAATAAAGTTAAAATAATTCATTTTTTCTGATCTCTGACATTGGAATAAATAGATAACTTTTTTTTACCCGTAAAATTTCATATATGTATAAAAATAATTTTTTTAAATAAAAAAAAAATTTGCTGTTATATTGTTCCTTTGTTTTTTATTTGACCAAATGTGGTTTGAAAGTTTCATCATCGTCATTGAATGTCCATTGCCACGCTAACATGGGTTGGACAGAGTTTTCTTAATGGTTCTTTTCCAGGCTGTCCACCTTTGTGTGAAGCCTGGCTGTAATCTCAACTTCCATAAATCGTCATTGATAAGATGGGTCTATGTTTTATGTGATCTACCTATCTCTCTTTGGCTATCGACCTCTATAAACCTACTGTGGGAGCTTCTAGCTGCAAGGTTAATTTGGATTAATATCTCTTTTGGATTTCACATGGCACAAGGCCACTTCCAAGAGGAACTTCCTACCCAAATCCTTACAAACCACCATTATTTTTATAAGCGTTGAAAATCATTCGTTAAACAAGTGAATAAAAAGTGGAATGAAGTTGACAAAGCATCAATTTGCAACAATGCAGTGTATTTAACAAATATTAACAAGAATACATAAATTATATAGATGTTGAATATGATGTGAAATTGTTTGTTTGAAATTGTCTCCAATAGACTGTGTGATAATTTCTGTTAGAGATTTTAACGTAAGTTGGAATGTTCATTGTTGTTGAAAGATTTACCAGTGTGATAAGACATTTGTGTAAGGAATATTATTGCTAAAAAGAATTGTTCAAATCTGAGAGTTCATGAATAACGTTCATGTTAGTTGTACAAAAGAATGAATTTGTATGAGAGAGTGAGTTGGGCTTTAGGCTCATAGAGTTTGACATGATGTGTGCATAAGAAATGCCAGTGCCAACTGGCTAAAAATGCGCAGCAAATTGTGTATATAGGTGTTCAAATGCCCTCACAATTTGGCAGTAAAAATGTAGTTCACTTACCTTGATTCTGATTGGCTAGCTCAACCCAATCAGCAAGCAGCTTACATTTATTCAAATATAAAATGCTTACATACTGAATTTAATACATACAATTGCGTGATTGCATAAGTAAGTGTGTGTGCGTGGTCCCACAAGTGTGTGTGTGTGTGTCACACTACAACTGCTGACTGGATTTTCTATGTCCATTCTCTCAACAAGCCCTAACCATCTAAATCTTGCTTGACACATAACATCTGTTATATTAACAATACCCAGCCTATTTCTTAACTCCTCTGATGATTTTCTATCCCTAAGACTGACACCATACCACTTGCTAATTTCAGCTTCCCTAAGTGGCCAGGTTTCACTACCATATAGCATTGTAGTGGTCTGGACAAATTGGGCTCCTATATGTAGTAGACTGCCCATCGGGGTAGTAATTTCAACAGTGAAAAGAGGGCTGGTTGTCCAAACCACTACATTTTATAAATAAAATAACGCAAGGCACAATGTAACGAATATAACAACATTGTATTAAGTAAGGTTACAGAACTGAATAATTCGTGAATGTAAGATGTCGTGAAAAGAGTTCTCTCTTAGATATTAAAGATATTGTCTCAATATTCCTGTTAGAATAGTTCCTGAAAAGGAAATAATATGTTTGTACTGAATAGTAGTGAATATAATTATACATGGATTGAAATGTTTTTATGAGATAGAGAGAAACATTTTTATGTGGCTAATCGCTGTATGCAATTAGCACAGCATGTGAGTTGGAAGAGACGAATGGTATTCGGACTTATGCTCCGAAAAACAGCCTCCAACTAGCTAAACATATATTTCTTAATAAACGCAGGAAAAAAAAAGTTTCATGTGCAGTACTTACATAAGAGTGTGTGGGTATATGTGTATGAACATGTGTGCATGGCGATATGTATGTAGGTATGTACGTGCCTGTAGAAGTGATTCTACAGCATAATACTTCTAACGCAAGCTGCATTTAGTTTTCTTTCAACCTGTGTTAAAAATACTTGAGATGTTAGAAGAAGCAAACGTTCCCTAAATTTTTCCCAACCTGATCTTACATGGGATATTGAACTTGCTTCTGCACCTCCACCTGCACTTAATATATCACTAAGATAGCAAAACTGATCAACAGTTTGAAAGCTTAAAATTTAAAAAAAAAGAAGCTAAGTGTGGGTGTATCAATGTGAGGTAAGTAGGACTTTGTATCTTAATATCTTACTTCTTCTGCATTTCTCACAACCTTTCTCGTATTACGCGGTCCCAAAAGTTTGTAAACACTTGAGAAAAATTGAATTTTTATGCAATTTTGCATTTATATTGTTATAGTGATCTTCATCTTTGTATTCCAGATGGCAATTGATAAATTGAGCTGCAAGTTTTGATTCATTACTGCTGGAAGTGAGGTCTTTCAACCAGAAAAGCTGCAGAAGAGATTTGAACTGCCGAAGGTGAAGGAACAATTGCATATGCGGCGATCTCAAAGTGGTACAAGCGTTTCAATTCTGGCAACATGAATCTTGAAGAAAAGCATCGTTCAGGACAGCCGTTAAAGTTGGATGATGGACAATGCCAAACCACACACCGCCAGGAAGACCAAAGACAAGTTTGAAGAGCTGGACGGTGTTGAGGTTCTGCCACATCCAACCTACAGTCCTGACTGTGCTCCATCAGATTACGGCCTTTTCCGCTCAATGCAACACTTTCTGAAGGGCCACCAATTCGACTCTTTGATGAAGTCGAAGAAGCATGTCAAGAATTCTTTGATTTGAAGCTGGCTGAACGGTACTTTGACCAGATCCAAAAGCTTAAAGATCGATGGCAGAAAGTCTTGGAAAACGATGGTCTTTATTTTGAGCAATAATTTTTGTTGTTTTTGTGAGTAAAATTTCAATTTTTTAGATTACTTGGCGAGTAAAATTTCAATATTTTGCAAGTGTTTACGAACTTTTGGGACAAATTAATATATCTTTTTTTTTCCTCTCAGACTTACACATTGCTTTGTCAAGTTTACTGAAATTAAAAAAATAGCCAACTCCTATTTTCAGTTGAGTTTTATAGTTTTTTTCTTCTTTCTTATAATTTGTCTCCACCCACCCCCACCCCCGGGTTTGCCGTAATATCTCTCTATAAAAGAAATCGCCTGTCACTGCTGCTTCTTCTCCCTCAACATAAGGTAAGCGACATTCAATTTTTTCATTCCTCCTACACTAAATTTTACATGTGATTTTACAAGAACACCAAACAAAAGTTTCTTTTCAATTATATTTTAAAATGATTTAATAACAATATTCAGGATCAGTTCAGTTAAGTGCTATACGTGATACATGCTTCGGCAACCATGTCTCGAAAGAGACATGACTGACTGGGCAGAAGATTTTCTCACAGTAGGTTGCCACGAGTTTCTGCAGTTGACTTGTTGCCTGCCAAGGCTATAGAACCCGATCTGTCTTATTATTTAACCCTTAGCTGCAGGGAAAGGTGACAGATTAATACCTTTCCAAAGGGTATTTGCATGTAAGTGAATGCAATGAATTCAACTGGAATTCGAACTCAGTTCACCAAATGATATCTACTGTTATATCTGTTGATATCTACTGCACCACAATGCACATCTAATATTTAGGATAGAATTCAGATTTTTCAGTAATTATCACAATCTATATTGAAATTGCTGTGATATGGTAAATTGTATTACTGGTATGCACAAGTTTCTTGGTAGATCTATTAACGTGACACTGTTTATTACTCCTTTTTTTTATATTCTACTTCTTTGGACCATAAGCTTGAATATGTGCATACTTATGAATGTGCGGGTGGTATAACGGATAGAATGAGAACTTGGAGAGTTGAGTTTGAATTACAATCAAGTCCATTACATTCACTTATGTGCAAATACCTTTCCCAAAACGTATGAATCCAGCTCTCTTCTTTCCCCCACCCCATGGGTTAATAAATTGGTTAAATGTTAAAACAAAGGCAGTGAACAAGTCCAAATCCAGTCTCACAAATTCAAAAGGCAGGAAAGATGAGTAATACAGAAAGTCACAGATTCTCACTGTTCTTCATGAACCAAAAATCTTTATCGAGGTAAACTTTTGGTCATGATAGTCAAAGAGATTAAAAAAATTGACCATGTGTGTGGCAGTAATTATCTAGGATTTATTTTGTATTTTTTTTTTTTTTTTTTTTTTTTAGATGGGAGACAAACTGTGCGCAAGACACAAACTCTATTTTGGTGGAAGGTAAGTGATTTTCATGTTTGCCATAGTTAAATAGAATAAACTTGACTCTTTAACTTTGATTGGCAACCAGTTTAGAAGAACAACCCTCAATTCAAAAACTATGTAGGCTTCGTGAAGCATATGCAACGAGGGAAAGCCTCACAATGACTGCACTCAATTGTAGTTAGTCCTTTTTTCCTTCTTTTTTTTTCTTTTTGAATATGCAAATCAGGCAATACAAATATATCTTGTGCTTCTTCTATATATTACTAGCAGTATAGCCCAGCATTGCTCGAGTGTACTGAAAGCTTTAAAACTAATCCATGGTCCTGGAGCTCAGACTCAGCCTAAAGAATATTTGAAATAATAAAATAATTGCGACAATTTACCAATCGCACCTAATATATATATATATATATATATATATATATATATATATATATACTAGCAGTATAGCCCAGCATTGCTCGAGTGTACTGAAAGCTTTAAAACTAATCCATGATCCTGGAGCTCAGACTCTTTGGATGTTGACACAAAAAACTAAAAAGCAATAGTTGTTTCCAGTTAAAGCAAAACCGTAGACTGAAAGAAAAATGAATGGATGTAAGTCAAATTTTGATTTCCTGGTATCAATATCAAATAAGTTTTTTTTCGTCGTAAACTGAATTTTGAAGACTAAATAAGTCCTTTGAGTAAATGGTATCATGGCTGAGACTAAGACCTACAATTATATCTACTTAGAGCCAAACCCGAAGTAAAAACTAAAATAAAAGGGCTGAGAAACTGATTTTGATCAGACCCAGTAGGATATCAGGGTATCGATTTCTAATATCAGAGTTAAATAAGTCATTCAAGGATAGAACTGCAACCTTGAAACTTCTGAATATCGTTTCTTATGTCTTTGTCTTTGAGTGTATCAAATTTGATTAAAATCAGACCATTCCTTCTATAACCCGATTTTTTCGATTATCGATTTTCGATATTTATCGAGGGTACCTCAACACAAAACCTAGCTAAGAACACTCACAGACGCTTTTAGTACAACTGTGTAAAGTTTCAAGAAAATTGGTTCAGCCGTTTCGGAGTCTATAGGTAATGGACACACACACACACACAGGCAGACATACACACACACAGGCAGACATACACACACACAGGCAGACATACACACACACATGCACACATACACACACACAGGCAGACATACACACACACATGCACACATACACACACACAGGCAGACATACACACACACATGCACACATACACACACACAGGCAGACATACACACACACAGGCAGACATACACACACACATGGCACACATACACACACACAGGCAGACATACACACACACAGGCACACATACACACACACAGGCAGACATACACACACACAGGCAGACATACACACACACAGGCAGACATACACACACACAGGCAGACAAAGTTCCATTTATAAATAAGTTTAGATTTCATTTTCAGTATTTCTTTGTTTTCTCCAACCCCCTCCTGAGAATCTTTCTCTTGGACACTTTGATCAATCTGTTATACTTGGAATATTCTTCTTTTATTGTTACATCTTCAGTGAATATTTTGGAATCCTCTTGGCTCTGTTGAACATCTGCAACCATTTCTTCCTTTGTTTCATTCTGTAGGGACATCTTTCATTGTTGATCTGAAAGATCATCTCTGGATATGCCAATGAAAAACTTTCCATTCTTCTACTATTTTTCTCAACATTTTATTTGATCTAGAAGAAAACCGCCATGTTCCTATTTTTACTGTAATGGCAAGGCTGTTGCTCCTTTGTGTTATAAAATTAGCTTTTTCTAAATCCAGCTCATTTTTATATCAGGAAAATAAATTTTTATGAAGCAATGACTTTGAATAAAAAATTCTTTAAAATTTACCAAAAGAGGGTAGTCTTCTGTCTGGAAACATTTTCAGCAATAATTCAAATTTAATTGCTTTGTGTTTGAATTGGTGATATTTAAATTAATACTTTAATATAGGAAATTAAATTTACATAATTCTAAAATTTGACGAGAAAATGTTTTGATTTTAATTTGTAAAAATATTTTCAAAAAAATGTTTTGATTTTAATTTATAAAATATTTTTAAATATCCAGTAATGTTGAAAAGAAAATGTAAAAATAACTTTCATTTTACCTGCACAAGAGAAATTGAAACTGTTACAATATGTAGCTTGGCTTGAAATGTTCTTTTTTATGAAGCAAATGAGAAAAAAAATTGTTCGCAAAGATATCATGCCCAAACCAGAATTCACATTGGCAGACCTGAAGCAGACTACCACCACGTTTAATTTCGTTGTTTTTCTTTTTTTTTTTTTTTTACTTTTTTCAGTGCAGTCCTAGCGATTGTTACTTAAACTTTCCGATTATCAAAAAAAACTTTGAAAAATTACAATATTTAAACAAATTTGTTTGGGGAGGTCAGTTTCTCATACAATGTTAAAGTAAATCGATCCTCCATTTTCAAATCACTCGCATTGGGGTTGTTTTGTTTACGTTAATTTTGTTGTTTTTCATTTTTTTTTTTTCACTTTTTTCAGTGCAGTCCTATCGATTGTTACTTAAACTTTCCGATTATCGAAATCAATCAAAGTAAATCAATCCTCCATTTTCAATCCACTTTAAGGTTGTATGTGAAACTGGTCCTCTCCCCTTAAAGTTGTTTAAATTTTGAAATTTTCGCAAATTTTTTTTGTCATTCGTAAAGTTTAAGGTGTAAAATATAATATTGCACTGAAAAAAGTAAAAAAAACTTGATAATGAACAAATTTACAGGTGCCGGTAATGTCGTACTGGCGACTGAGTTCAAAATGGAGGCTTGATTTACTATAATGTTGTATGAGAAACTGATCCCCCCAGAAAATGTTTAAATGTTGAAATTTTTCAAAATTTTTTTGTCATTCGTAAAGCTAAGGGGGTAATCGATAGGACTGCGCTGAAAAAAGTAAAAAAAAAAAAAATGAAAAACAACGAAATTAAATGGGGTGGTAGTCTGCTTCAGGTCCGCCTTCAATCAATTCTTGTAATTTAATCTATACTTATGACCTCTATAAACAAAAATTTACATTCAGTATATTTGGACTGTAATTGTTCTTTGAAACATTAAAACTATAGATATTTTGTGTCTATTATATTTAATGATCTTTTTTTTTTTTTGCTAATGTATGACCATCCTTTTACAAATATGTTTATTTTGTGTGAATAAACTGGTCAGATTTAATCTTGTGTAGTCCCAGGCGCTCAAGTTACATGGTTGTGAGTGGAAAAAGAAAAACTGTATTTTAAGAAGTAGATTGTATTATTATTTTGAGAAAACAGAAGCTTTTAGATGCCAGAAACAAAAACAAGTTTATTAATGCCAGAATTAAAAGACTTTATTTCCTTTATATCTTTATTCACATACTTTTTATGTGAATTTAATTTCCCATACTAAAGTGTTAATTTAAATCTTACCAATTCAAACACAAAACATTTACATTGTTCAGACTGTATTTGTCTATATTTCTGAGATGAGGTATTTACATCATTTGGACTATTGTTCTCATCGTTATTGCTATTTGTATGACGTTTCGGCCGTTGTAGACTCCAGCTTTCTTCAAACCGAACACTATGACAATCACTGGGGTATATGAGCTCCATTCCCTGCCTAATGCCTCTTCTGGAAGTCATGAGTTACCTCCCTCTAACCCTGTGAGTTACTTGTTCACCACTGGGGTAGCCTGTTATTGAACTCACAACTGTTTGCGTCAAGTCACAGGAACTAAACTTAACAGAGTTAATATTGCAATTTTTGATGTCAATGATTTTCTCAAGAATTTTTTTTTCTTTTTACCAGAGCTCATATTGCAATTTTCTGACACAAAAAAAAAGGGTTACTGGACGTTAGGTTTATAAGTCCCAAAAATTCAGTTGTTCTTGTCCTTAAGGACACATGACCCAGTGGATAGAGACATTGGTTAGTTCCTGTGACTTTGGGTCACAAAGAGTTGTGTGTTCAATACCAGTCTACTTGGTAAACAACTAACTTACAGGGTTAGAGGGAGGCAACTCATGACTTCCAGAAGAGGCATTAGGCAAGGAATAGAGTTCATATACCCCAGTGATTGTAATAAAGGGTTCGGTTTGAAATTCCTAAGGCCGGAGTGTCCAACGGCTGAAGCATCATACAAATGGCAAGAAAGATGAGGACAATAGTCTGAATAATGTAAATATTGTTCAGACTGTTATCCTCATCATTGTTGCCATATACGCTATGTTTCAGCTGTTGTACGCTATGATTGTGATTAGAATTTTGACAGAAACCTTCATTTTATTCACTGGAGTAAATTATTCTTGTTCCCTGAGACATGCCACTTTCGGTTATTTTACTTATCTCCATTTAACTCAAGTGTCTAAGTTTTTTGTTCACCTCTGTCTTTGACATTTTTTTTTTAAAAAAGCTTAATTTTGGTTATCCCCTACTATTGATTAGAAAACATTTATCTATTTGACATTTTAAAGAAACTGTATTGTTTTACTTCATTAACCAAAATTCAAAATTAAAATATTACCAATAAAAGCATTTGTGGTACATAGATATGCATTGTGGCAAAATGGATATCGGCTCAGAATGGATATCGGCTCAGAATGAGAAATCAGAGAAAGTATGCATATATATATATATTATAAATTATGTTTTAGAACATGTACATAATTTCTTCTATATATGTCCTCTTCCCTACAATCATATGGTTGTTTCAGTGTTTGGATTTAAACACTTCTTCGGGGGAAATAAAGGTTTGGAATCATTCTCTGTTTATATTTGGTTCGTTGTTATCGTGGGGGTTGGTTGGGGTTATTGGTAATTAAGTGAATGTCTCGTTTTGATTGTTAGACTTTTGAGGAATTTGGTGTGTACATGTGAAATTGTTGATTAATGGTATTATCTGTTGGAATGTATGTTTTATCTTTTTATCGGTTGGGTATATCTTTTGGTTAGGATTTCTAAGAGGGCTCTGTTGAGTGGTCATTTTTATGGTTGGCTATCGTTTAATTGGTTGATATCTGCTGTTAGTGGACCTAATTCATGTATTTACTTTGATCCTGTGTCTAGGTTTTCATAGATGTGATAGGGGTGGGGTGATTTTTCTTTCCAATTTAGATTTTGTCGGTATGGAATATTTTTTTTATTTTATAGGGTTCTTTTAAAAAAAAAACGTATATATATATATATATATATATATATATATATATATATATGAAATTATTATAAGCAAACAAGCTTTTTTGTCTTATATCAGTTTATGTCAAAAGTGAGATGTGGTTATGAAGTAACGACTGGAAACAATTACAAATAAAAAGAAAAACAGCAACAAAATTCGATTAAAATGTTTGAAAGAGAACTGACAATGAATTTGGATCCAGAGAAACTTGCTATTTTCAATAAGTGAAATGTTTAAATTTTAATTTAATTCAACATCAGAGCGATAAATGTTCAGAACAAAGGGAAGTTACTTTGTAAAAAACTTTATTTCGGTTACCTCCTCTTCATAAATTTAGCATCTCATTTATAAGTTTGTAACAAATTTTATGTTATAAATATGTATACTTATTCGTTTGAGATTATAATGTATCTTTTAAGTTTTAAAAATTATTTAGAGAGAACTTTAAAGTTATTTTTTTTATTTTAACTATTTGACCCTAAGCAAGGGTGCAACTGAGAGTTAAAGAGCTTGAAAAAACATTAAGGGAGGAGAACAGTAAAAGAACACAATTTCAGAAAATAGAAGATGACAACTGATGTTGCATTTAAATTTTTGAAGATCAAAGTAGACTGGAAAACACAAAGATGAAAGAGAGCAAACTGCAGTAGAAGTATTTTGTGTTTGGGGAATTTTTAGATAAATATATTGAGGATCCAAGTTAAAAAGGATTAGAGAAATAGAAATATAACCAGTGGTTAATTTTGTGGATTAGAGAAAGAAATTTATCCAATGGTTAATCTTGTGGATTAGAGAAAGAAATTTATCCAATGGTTAATTTTGTGAATTAGAGAAAGAACTTTATCCAATGGAAATCTGCGCCGATATCTTTCTTATCTGATGATTGATTTGGTCTATTACAATTTCTTCCTTTCCTCTTGATGTAGCTGAATTTTTATTATCTTAGAATTCTGCAATCTCTCATTTAAATCTTTTTCTTATCAATTTAACAAATAAATCATATACACTTATGATTTTATCTGGAGTTGCTACGACTGACTTGGTTGAGTTACATCATTATAAAAATGAGCCTCCTCATTCATTCATTCATTAGGCTGTCTGAGCTTCAGCATAGAAATATCATGACCTGATCAGTCGAAATCTCGCCCGCAACTAACTGTATTTTTTGATTACTTCGTAATTCGTATTTTAGGTGCGAATTTTGTACACCAATTTTGTGCGAATTTTGTACACCCTGTACACCAGTGGCAGGGCTGCCACTGGTGTACAGGGGGTTACAGAGAAAGAAAAACAGGGTACAGGGAATGTCAGAGAAATGATGGAAGGTGGATGGGATTTAGGAAAACAGAAAATGTTGCATTTAAACTTTTGGGGATTGTAGCTATCAGGGAAGCAAGTATAGAAAAAGGAGTTTCACAGGCGGGAAGTGCGAGAAAAGAAACTGTTAGAATAGAAGTGATGGTTACATTTGTCTATTTTAATGATAAAAGGGTGGCACAAGTAAATTCATTTGGTCAGGACACTAGAGAAAGAAGCTTGTCATAGCAGAAGCTGTGAAAATATTTGTAAAAAAGACAGAGGGAAGCCACATCCTATCAATAAAAAAGTAATTTAAGGCATATTTGGTGGCATAGTATTGAATTTAGTGGTATAGTAAGAGTAGCTTAAATAAAGGGTTCAGTTTAAATTCCCTGGATTAACACACACCTGAAGAAGGCTAAAGGGCACAATGTCCGAAACGTTATTTGTTTTTGTAGTTATAATAATTTTATAAATTTAAATCTTAGGAACTCCCTTCTATTTATTTGTTTCCCTAACAGCTACAATTTCAAAAAAAATTAAATGCAATGTCAATTGCCATTTTCTTGAATCCCATCCATCTTTAATCTTTTCTTGAATACCCCTGCACACAGTCTTTTCTCTCACTGTAACCCCACCCTGCGTTCCCATCTTGCTTGGGGTGAAATGATTAATAAGAAGAAAAAAAATCTTTATACTGTAACAGAAGCTGAAAGCGAGAGAGTTGTGTCCCTTCAATTATATTTTCAGTAGAAGACAAGATGACGTAATAAACATAAGTTGTATTAACACGTGTGTCCGAGTTAGATTAATAAAAACAAAGTGAGAATTTCAATTTTATTACAGTCGAAAATCCTTTTTCAAACAGGAAAGTTGTTATCATTGTTCAATTCTTTTATGATTTTAATAGAAATTATTTTTTTAAAGTATCAGTCACTAAATGCCATACGTGATACACGCTTGGACGATCATGTCTCGAAAGTATGACAGACTTGGCAGAAGATTTTTCCACAGTAGGTTGCTATTACTTTCTGTGTTAGACTGAATGCCAACCAAGGCTAGAGAGCCCAATCTGCCCAGCTATTTAACCCATAGCTGGAGGAAGAAGTAGCGGATTAATTTGCGTGTAAGGGAATGCAACAAATTTGACTGGAATTCGAACTCGGCTATCCAATTTCTAATTCTGAACCAATATCCACTGCATTACAGTGTGTATATGATAAAAATATAAATATCCTGTGGGCTTAAATCTACCTTATTTGCTAGGGAATTTCTCTTGATGTCTACTAAACAACATTGTTACGTTATATAAAAGACAAAGACTCACACCTGTTGTATTGCTTCGTTTTGGTATAATTAGAAGATAACACAAACTTGAATGAATGATGTTTATTTTTGGTATAAAACTTTAGATTTTTACATCAAGTTACAACCTTTAAATTTTGTGGGGATACAGGAGCAGACTAGCTAAATTCTCTTCACTGTAAGATGCTAATAGTAAACGAGCCTATCCCTTCTGGACTCTAGTGTTCAACTGACTAGCGTCTTTCCCTTTTCAAATCTCCTACACAAAACTACTGTCCTTAACTCCTACTTCTTACTCCTACTCTTACCAAAAGAAACGGTTCCTTATTTTGCCGCCCAATTTTGAATTCTTGGCATCAGTGTATCTATCTTTTTCTATTTTTAGAATACTTGCCATTTTATAAACCATAACACACCTTATTCCTTTTTCTCTCTTTCACTCACAGAATGCAGTAATAACAAGATAGGATTCACTTCCACTAGGGGAAATTTCTTTCCCCAGGCAATCCAATTTGCTAATTTTTACCAAACTACATGGAACTCACACATATTACAACTCGCCATGAACAGTGGCGATTGTGGAACTCTGAAAGTGGGGGAGCCACTTTGGTGGGGGATTTTTTTGAGGAGGAAGGGATTAAACTCAAGCAATGTCTTCATTTTCATATTCCACCAGTATCGTATACATAACTTTTTTTTTTGGGAGGGGGGGTCCCTCAAGGCTCTATTCTAGGTCCTATGCTTTTCCTTATCTACATTAACGATCTCTCAGATGTAATAAGATCTCAAGTAGGCATATACACTGATGACACTATGGTTTACTCTCGCATCAATCCAAAATTTGCCGAGGCTGACAAAGTAAACCTCGCTGCCGAGCTTGAAAAGGATCTCCAATCTGTGGTAGACTGGGGTAAGAAATGGCTCATGAATTTTAATGCTTCCAAAACGAAGCTGCTATCTATTAACCATCACAGACAATCGCTCCTACCCCCATTAGAATGGATCAGGCTAGTCTCCCTGAAAGCAAAACACTGCACCTACTTGGGTTAAGTCTCACAACAGACCTCAAGTGAAATGACTATATAGAATCCATAGCTAAATCTGCTGCTAAGAAAGTTAGTTCTCTATGTAGGGCCAGGAAGTTTTTTTTCTGTTTGAAACAATCCTGCACATATATAAATTTACCATTTGTCCGTGAATTGAATACTGCTGCTATCCACCTAGGTGTCCTTGTCAAAATCCAACGGAGAATATGTAATGTGATAGATCCCGACTTGGCAGCTCCGATACAGTCACTTTCTCACTGGTACAATGTGGCCTCACTGTGTCTCTTCTACAAATACTTTCACGGCTTCTGCTCCGATGAACTTAATGCACTGGTGCCCCCTATATATAAATTTACTCGGGCCACAAGATTAGCCACTAGGTCTCACCCTTTTACTGCAAAACCAATAAAATGTAAACACAAATTCTACTCCACCAGCTTCTTTTCTCGCACTTCCCGCCTGTGGAATTCCCTTCCATTTTCTTGCTTTCCCGACAGCTACAATCTCCAAGAATTTAAATGTAAAGTCAATAGTCATCTCTTATCTCACTAACCTGCATCCTCTCTCTCATGCTCCTTTCTCCGTCTACTCCACTCTCATCAATATTCTCATCCTTCTCTTACTCACTTCCTGTCATCCCCTATAACCTCTCACTCTTTCTCATAACTTTCCTCCTATGTAACCCCCTGCAAAACAGTAGCAGTAAAATGCCTTGCTTGGGGCGATATTATAATATAAAATAACAAAAAAAAAACTTAGGAATGAGTTTGAGTATAAGTATATTACTTCACTAAATTACTGACCAATTCTTTCACTCAGCCATAAATCACTGACTGTATCTACATATCAAATTGGGATCATTATCTCTAATTAACGTCTTCCTTCAGTAACGAAAATATGACTATTAAGTCTTTTCCCCTCCCTAACAACATGTGTATTTCTATCTATCTGGTTGTTTTATTTTGTTTGTTTTTCTTTCAAACTGGTCTCTGTATGTGTCCTTAAAAAGCTAAATGAAAAAGAAAACGTAGAGGGAAAGTGCTGAAGATCAAATCTTATCAAAATCAGACATTAATCAGTTTCATAAATTTTTGAAGCTTATAAAAGTGGAAGAGGTCAACCAAAATTCTGGAGGGGGATCTTGGCCCCTTCTGAACACCCCGATAGAATCGTCACTATATATAAATATACATTTCTTTTCTTTACTTTTGAATTATGTCTATTATGGCCCAAAAGAGACATGATTGACTAGGCAGAAGATTTTCCTGCAGTAGATTGCCATTACTTTCTGCAGTAGACTGGTTGCCAACCAAGGCTATAGAATCAAATCTGTCCTGCTATTCAAATCAGAGTTGGGTGTTAAATGTTTGTCTTATGTTGTTCTTGGTGAATGAATACCTTATTTTCATGTAATAAATCTATCATTAAAAAGTAATATTAAATATGAGAAAGTGATATTTGTGTAAAACTTATATGTGGCCTTCATTCCCATAGTGGCTTAAATCCACTTGCTCTTTTGGTGTGAGGTCAATGAAAAAGAGAATTACTTTAAATTTCCCATCAGTAGGACGGTTTCCTTTTTACTATGGCATCACGGGAAATTAGTTTGTTTTGAGAAAAGTGCTGAATGTAGTCTTGTACAGAGATGAGGCTAGATCAGTGCCAGACACTCTAGCTATGTCACGAAGCTAGATCAAAGCCTTATCCAGCAGTTTTGTGAATCAGTACACAGGAAAGAGATTGTTTTAAGAATAAATATTGTTCGTACAATTAAAGGAAGAATATGTTCATTATGGAAGCAGAATGTTTAAATATTTAGTTCTTGTTGCAAAATCCCACATCCTGGTGTAGGACTAAATACTAAATATTCAAGAAATATATTTCCAGGTGAATAAACCTTTCAGTAGAAATGAAATGTAATGTTTTGAATGGAGCACAGAAGAAAAAGAGAGTTGCTGAGGAGGAGGAGGAGAAAATGTGAAAACTTCCAAAGTTAATGTTGTGGCTCAAAACAGGTGCAACGACAGCCACTCATACCATTCCTTCAGATATAGCATTTATATCTACATTCAATCCTGCTACCAATAATCCAGTTTCAGCAGATATACCATCTTTGCTTGTTACTGCTGGTGGTGACATTTTACAAAAGTAAATACCCAAGTCTGTAACAGTAAAGGAGTTTGCAATCCAAGAGATAGATCCAGGGGTATAGAACATTAATGGTACGAACAAAATAAATTCGTAGTGGGTGTTCATCATGTCAGAAACATGATAGAAACCCTCCAATCTCACATAAAGTATATAAAACAGATAAAGTAGAAAATATGAACGCAAAGCAGTGATTTCTTTCTAACAAGAAAGAGCAATAATTGATTTCACAGGATATATCACAATAGCCACAAGATTAGCAACTAGGTCCCACCCTTTTACTGTGAAACCAATAAATTGTAAACACAAATTCTACTCCATCAGCTTCTTTTCTCGCACTTCCCGCCCGTGGAATTCTCTTCCATTTACTTGCTTCCCCGACAGCTATAATCTTCAAGAATTCAAATGTAAAGTCAATAATCATCTCTTATCTCACTAACCTGCATCCTCTCTCTCATGCTCCTTTCTCTGTCCACTCCACTCTCATCAGTATTTTTATCCTTCTCTTGCCCACTTCCTGACACCCCTTAACCTGCCACTCTTTCTCATAACTTTCTTCCTATGTAACCCTCTGCAAAACAGTGGCAATAAAATGCCTTGCTTGGGGCGATATGATTATAAAATAAATTTAAAAAATAATCAACAAAGATAATCCATATCAGCCAATCAATAGACACCAGATGATGACCAGAGGGTACTTGGTCGAAACATTGTGTCTATAATAACATGTATACCAACCAAGATGTGAACAATAGTTCAAAACAATACCAAGGTACTGCTTTGTAAGTTGCCTATAGCAAAAGAAAATCTTTCTTTGCTAATATATTTTAATTCAAAAATGTATTGCTGGTAATATTTTTCCTTTGATTTTTTTCAATCAGGATCCAGAGTTCCGCTACAAAGGCAAACAAACAAGTTTTATGATTTTATGTCCATGTTGCCAAGACAATAAAATGGCATATAAACATGTTTTAGAATATTCTGAATCACAACAGGAGGTACAGTTGAGGAATGAGAGAGCTGAGTTTGAATTCCAGTTGAGTTAATAACATTCACTTATTTGCTAACTTTTTCCTCAAAAATGTATTGCTGGTAATATTTTCTTCTCAAAAAATATTGCTGGAAATTTCACTATAAAAGTCTATTTTTTTACTTTCATAGTTTTTTATCCTAGTTTGGGGGTTAACTATTTGCCAATAGCTGGGACCCTAACAGGTGCTACCACCCCAGGTTAGGGTGTACCTTGGAAAAACAGCAATTAACAGATGGTTTCACACTCCTTAAAACCTCCTAATCAGAGGCCTTGTTGCCAGATGCAGATTAGCATCATACCCAGGACTGGGTATGATGCTAAATTGAGAAGTATCTCTCTGCAGAGGTGCAGAGATATGATTGGGGAGTATCTCTGTGCAGAGGTGCAGTCAGCACATTCTGAAACCCCATCCAACACTTTGTCCTGCTATTTAACCCATAGCTGGAGGAAGAAGAGACAGATTAACAACTTTCTCAAGAGTATTTGTGTGTAAGTGAATGCAACAAATTTAACTGGGATTTAAACTTGGCTCTCCGATTTCTTGTTCCAAGCTGATATCCACTACACTACAAGACACCCATCATGTTGATTAGTTGCCGTTATACATGTTTTTAATGTTTTAACACCAGTTTTGTTGAAATGCCAATAAAATAAATATATGTTTAATATTATTGACTATTGACTTTTTATTTCTGTGAATGGTTTTTATAGGGGCCCCAACACTCTGGTTTACCTAAGGACTCATAATGCTGTTAAGACGGTTATGGTATCAATCTAAACTTATTTATAAATAGAACTTTGTCTGTGTGTGTATCCGTTACCTATAGACTCCAAAACGGCTGAACCAATTTTCTTGAAAATTTACACAGTTGTACTATAAGTGTCTGCAAGTGTTGTTAGCTAGGTTTTGTGTCGAGGTACCCCCGATAAATATCGAAAATTGGTAATTGAAAAAATCTGGTTATAGAAGGAGTGGTCCGATTTCAATCAAATTTGATACATTCATAGACAAAGACATAAGAAACAATACTCAGAAGTTTCAAGGTTGCAGTTCTTACAATAGTGCAGAAAATCAATAATATATATATATATATATATAAAAGGCAAGATGTTTGTGTGTGTGTCTGTTTACCTGTCTGTATGTCCTTTATAAAAATCCACAATTTTTATCCGATTCTCACCAAACTTCACACAAATATTCTTTAGTCTGAGCTCCAGGACCATGGATTAGTTTTAAAGCTTTCATTACACCTGAGCAACGCCGGGCTATACTGCTAGTTAGCAAATAAGTGAATGTTATTAACTCAACTGGAATTCAAACTCAGCTCTCTCATTCCTCATCTGTTGTGATTCAGAATATTCTAAAACATGTTTATATGCCATTTTATTGTCTTGGCAACATGGACATAAAATCATAAAACTTGTTTGTTTGCCTTTGTAGCGGAACTCTGGATCCTGATTGGTCATCACATCGAAAAATTCAAACTATGTCAGAGAAACGGTTTTTCCACAGCTAAAGAAAAAATCATTCTGGGAGCCACCCCACATGACTAGATTGAATATTTAAGGATGGTCTCTAACCAGTCTCAGTGGTCAATCAAGGGAGGCGGTTTGATGACACACATCTAAAATGTAACAGCAACTTTAAATCCACCAGAGATAAGGTCAGGTCACACCTTGTTCTCTTTCTCCTTATCTATTTCAACAATTACTACTAGAACATTTTGCAGGAACTCTTGATACCTTAACTTTCTCAGTGAACACTAATTTCTACAACTCTTGTTATTCCTTCTTTTACTGAATTACTATTTTAACATACAAAATGTATATTTTATTATTCCACTCTTCTGCATTAATTCTACATATTCCAACCTGCCAACAACCAACCTTCTGATGATAATTCTGCATAAATCCTGTAAACTGTAGGGAGTTCGGTTAAGTCTGACACAAGGCCGAACAAAAGAAACATTAACCAGCTCCCTACACTTCACCTTTACTGTATAATTAGTTATATCACTGCTTTCACAGTCAAGGAGAAATTAATTTCTATCCAACCTCTATATTGCAGTAAAGTTATGCAAATTATTGCATTATCTAGATAGATCAACTTGAAAGTTGGACAGTATTCTTAGCCAACATAGTGAATACTAAACTTGTAAACTGTTCTGTATTCACAGGGCACAAAATCTTTTTTTATCCCGGTGCCTTTCTCTTAACTACAGGTATTAAGTAGTGCCTTTACTCAAGTGTAATAGAGGGTAGTGCTGTATGAAAAAAACAGCTCTCTGGCCACTAGAGGTATTCATTTTGTACTCTTATAACACAAAACCTTTTTCATACATAGGTGAAAAAACAGATCTTTTGCACATGTGGAGGTGTTATCTGGGCAACAGATCACCAAAATTTTTCCCTCATTTTTTTAAATTTTTGATTTATCACCCACGCAAATAAAAAATACAAAAATATAAGTAAATCGGGTAAAATAATCATTTAATATTTTTAAAAAGTTAAGTTAGTTACCTAACAAATCATGTTGAAAAATGTAAAACTAAGCTGTACGAAACAGTTAAATTAGCTGTTACAGATTTACTTAAGTGCCTGTTTCTTAGGCGTGTAGATTATACTAATAGTAATAATGGTTAATAAAAATAAATATTTATTTTTAATTTTAAGAGGGTAAAAACAAATATTTTAAAAAGGTATTGGTAGCCATGCCGTGCAAGTAGCTGAAACGTCACATCCGGTGGCAATGCCTTGGTTAGTTGACTGCCTTCGCGGGTATCTTGCTAGCAACATTTTTGTTTAATCATTTATATTGGTTTACATATAATCTTTCTCCTTACCTGCTTTTCTGATTTAGGCTAAGCTTTTGCTAATTAATCTTGTGGCAGGTAAATCTGTGGAGGCGAGTTGCATGCATGTGTGTATAAAATAAAAAGCTCCTCCTCATTCATAGGATGGCTTCACAAGAGGTTGTCGTGTCTCGATCCACAAGCATGGCTGCTTTGGGCTTGAAATGTCCTATGATGGTTTTGGCAGGAAATTCACACCCTGTCCTTGCCCAGCTTATAGCAGAGTAAGTAATTTTGATTTGTTTTATTCATTTAATTGTCATCATTCACTTGTCTGTTTCTTAGCCATATTGTCATTCATTGTTTCTGTGCAGTCGCGTGAACTTGAATTAAGAAAAAAAATGTAATTAGTTTTTAAAATAAAAAAAGATGTTTAATTAAAATCTATTTTAAGTTATTAATTATCCTTTTAGATTAGTTTCTATGTTCTTTGTTTAAAAAAAAAAACTAATTTTTAAAAAAATTGAATTAACTTTTTATGATGTGTTTTGTTTTCAGATGGATACGAACTTTCAGTTTTGATTCACTCGCCGTAATTCACGTCTTTCTTTTAAATTTAATAAATTTCAAATATCGGAAACGTCATTTTCATTATTAAATATTAAAAAAAAAACTATTTTCTATTTGTAATTCATTACATTGGAAATTTACTTTTTATGAGAAAAAATAAAAATAAAAACGTATAACTCCTACGCACGATAATAAGGACACTTTTCGTTTTCGGTGTAGAAAAAAAAAATTGCAAAATAAATCACCACGTGCCTTTTAATCGTACAACAGCCAAGTCCGAAAATTCACGTCTTTGCTATATAAACCAGAAAAATGATAGACCTAAGCACTGTATAAAGCAAATTTATAAGAATTTTACTTAGAATTATTTATTATTTGGCTTAGTCTGGCACAAGGTAATGGGCATCAATTTTCAAGCCATAGTACTTCAGTTTAAAAGCTCTGTAATTATCTCGTTATTTCAGTCAATACGGCCTGACAATAAAAATTAGTTTTACTTTTAATTTATAAAAACTATAATTGATGCAGTTTTTGCAAAGTAAACAGATGATGAATATGAATGACAACGTTTTATCAATGATGATAAAATTTTATTTTATTCAGGTTAGAAAACGTATAATTTTTCTCTTAGTTTATTTACGCGCCAATTTTACTTAAATTGAAATTATTATTTCAGACCCTTTTTAGTTCTATACCTGACATACGGTTGAAATCTAATAATTTTAATTGCTAGTATATTTGTATCTTTTATGACCTTTAGCTTTATAAACCGCCATTTTTGTAATGAACACTGGCTATGGAATCGGTTAAGGTTGCTTTTTTTTTTTTTTTTAATAACTGTTTTTATAATTTATGATTTGCGCACAGTTAAAAGTATCTGGAATCAAAGGAGACAGGGAATTAAGAGAACTGGGTTTGTTTACATCGAAAGAATTTTAAAAAAAAATTAAACTTTTCGAATTATTACGAATGAAAAAAAATCTCTAAAACTGAAACAAACATATGCTTAAGTTAAAAGAATATTTCCAAATTTAAACGAAAAATAATTTTCTTTTAAAATTCATGCCAAGGATTTTTCGGTGATATTAAAGGTGCTGAAAAATTCTAATCAAGAATTTTTTTTTTTCTTCTTTTTTTTTTATTTTAAAGTCATTTAATGAGATTTTGAGAAATGGATCAGTCTAAAAAGTTTTTAAACTCTAAAAACCTTTCAGCTCCCATTGTACTTAAAGTTATGAATCTGGAAAATGGAAAATAATAAAAAAAATGTTCCGTCTCTCGCTGAATATGTGCTTCAATTTACTCGAGACTGTATAGCTAAAAATAATCTGAAAATAAGGCTCCAAAATAAAAGTATATCAACATTTATTTAATTTCCATAATTAAAACATTCTTCCTTGATGTTATGGTTTACTTTTCTCTTACAGGTGACAAATTGTCACAAATACCATTCTGATATTTAATTGACGACTTTTTGCATCTGTTTATGGGTTAACTGGGGTTCACAACCAACGTGGAAATTAAGAATAGTCAAATTTTTTAAAAAATGTTAAATTTTAAAAAATAATTTTTGTTTTAATATCAGAATTTTCTAATGCAACTTGACAGGCATGGAATTGTTTGAAAAGAAAATGTGCTAAATCGTAAATATTATATATGATATACTAGTTAAGTACCTTACATGATACACCCATGGGCAATCATGTCTGAAAAGAGACATGACTGATTGGGCAGAATATTTTCCCACAGTAGGTTGTAGTGACTGTCTGTTGTAGACTGTCTTGCTATTTAACCCATAGCTGGAGGGAGAAAAGATGGATTAATACCTTTCCCAAGGATATTTGTGTGTAAGTGAATGCAACACATTTAACTGGAATTCAAACTCAGCTCTTTGATTTTTTTTTTTTTTTTTTTTCCTTCCAAGCTGATATCCACTGGACACAAACACATATCAAATCCATAAACGGAGAGAAGAATCCAAATAGATTGTTTTAATATTAATATTTAAAGAGATATTTCCATCAATATGTCCTATCCAGAGCAGTATAAAGAAAAACTTGATTTTCTTAACTTGAAAACTTAAATTTTTCCTATATATATATATATATATATATATATTATTGTTATGTCATTTTTCCATCATATTTCGATTTCTGCTTTGGTCACACTACCAACCAAGTCTGCGGGAAGACCTAAGGCAGGTCGTGGCGTGTTGTTATCGCTCCATTTCATGTTTTTTCTGTCTTCCCCATCATCCCTAGCGTTACATAGACAAAGTTCTCCTTAGTGTGTGGGCTGTACTTAATAAGACAATTTTTTGTGTATCTCTTAAGCTGGGGTTTCCAGGGATTCTTTCAATGTGTTGTTTTGTTCCATTTTTTTATCATTCCAAGTGCACCTACTAACACTGGCATGACTCTTGTTTTCAATTTCCACATTTTTTCTATTTCAATTTCCAGGTCTTTATATTTTGACAGTTTTTCAAATTCCTTGGATGCTATGTTACAATCCACTAGACAAGCCATATCAATTAATAGACAAGTTTTTTCTTTCTGGTTTTTAACAATAATGTCCAGCCTATTTACTTCAATTTTTCTGTCTGTGTAGATGGTGTAATCCCATAGAATGGTGACATCTTCTATATTATTATTATTATTATTATTATGTTAGAACATGTGAAAAACTACTACAAAGCTGTACATTTTATTTCAACATTAAAAGAATAATGTCTCATCAGGTAGTTAACAATTATAGTAATTTTGTGTGTGTGTGTGATATATATATATATATATAGAGACAACGAATTTCTATTATGTTTAATCATGAGCCATTCTAAACATCGTATTTTGGCTTTAATTTCAGGTGAAAATAAAAAAAATTCTCCAACATTTTCTCTGAAAATGGCTCATGTGAGCCGAAAGCTTACAACCAACTTAATAAAAAATTTAAAGCCAAAATACGATGTTTAGAACAGCTCATGATTAAACATAATTGACATTCATTGTCTCTTATATTTAACAGTATATGTTTAGAAAATTATCTGCTGCTTCGATAGATAGATATATATATTTTTAAAAAATGTTTTCAATAAAATGTTTACCATCATTATTAACTACCTGACGAGACATTGTTCTTTCAATGTCGAAACAAAATGTACAATTTTGCAGTAGTTTGTACATGTTCTAAAGTATGATTAATTATATATATATATATATATATATATATATATATATATATAAATGCCCGGTGTATTTATGATTGGAGAGAATGGTGAAAACCTAACTAGGCAAATTTCTTCTGATGTGCAGAAATGTTATTTCTGCATATTGTATTTGATACTAAAAACCTCAAATCGTAAGGATGTTCTGCCCCCTCATCAAATAAATTCTGTAATTTATGAATATAATTGTGGCTGCGGTACCAGTTACATAGGCAGAACCACTCAATGATTTGACAGTAGAATCAAACAGCACATTCCAATGAAAATCAAGAACCATACCTGGCAACAAAATGAACTTGTCCACAATACGTTCAGTTCCTCAATCTGTGAATACCTTTTAAAGAATTGGTGTGCCATGAACATTAATGTGAATTGGTTTTCCATGTTACCCAATTCACATTCACTTTTTCATTTGAAGAAGCTGGAGTCTGTTTGCATCAGGTCTTGTAGACCATCATTGTGTAAGCAGCAAGAGTGTTTGCTGGGTCTTGCCGTGATCAGTCTCTAACAATTCATTCCCACTTCCCATCATGGACCATTTCATTTTTCACAAATCTTGCATTTCACGTTAAGTTCTCCCAATAAAAAACTTTAACAAGCTAGAGCAAAACCGTTATCTATCTATCTATCTATCTATCTTATCTATATATATATTATCCTTGTTATGTCCTCTAACATAAACATTATAACTCTCAATACAATAATCAAGTTCTGTACCACAAAATTATATATATATATATATATATATATATATATATATACATATATATGGGAGTGCACGCGTGTATAGTATTATTATTCAGGTGTTAATAAAAAAAAAAGTGCCCAATGTAGTATAAACAGAGCTATTATATCATCACATCACATCACTCAATCCCATGCCTAACTAATAAAACAACAATTTTAAAGCAAAATTTGACTTTATTCATCAACATAGTCTCCTTCTAAGGGTCATACACAGATTCCAATGCTTCTCTAACAATTCTATGCCTTTTTTGTAGAACAAATTGTCTTTGGCTTCAAATATCACTTCTTTATTGTAGCTAAATCTCTTTCCCTGGAGTATTCCTTTGAGGTCTGCAAACAGCCAGTAGTTGCTAGGGGCCAGATCTGGAGAATAAGGTGGATGCAAAAGCAACTCAAAGTGCAATTATGTAGTTTTGCCATCGTTGCAATTGACTTGTGACACAGTGCATTGTCTTGGTAAAAGATCACCTTTTGGTTCTTCATTTGTGGTCGTTTTTTGACGACTTCTTCCTTCAACCGCACTAATAACTGTATATAATATTCACTATTGATACTTTGCACATACTAAAATACGGCGGCCAAAACCTTGCCTGCTGATGTTTGCATCTTTGGTCACTTTGGACAACTTTCATCTGCTGCTGTCCACTCAGCTGACTGCTGATTTGACTCCGGAGTGAAGTGGTAGATCCATGTTTCATCCATTGTCACATATTTAGACAAAAACAACACTCTGAATCATTGACACATTGTTTTTGAGCAAATGCAGCACTCACTTTGAACACAGCTTTCTCATTGACAAATGTTCATGCAAAATGGTGAATACACTGCCTTCTGATATGTTCAACTCCTCTGCTCTCTCACACAACTTTATGTTCAACCAAAATGTGTTTGTAGATTTTTTGGTGTTTTCCAGGACAATTGCCGATTTTGGGCAACCTGAGTGTTCAGCATCATTTGTTTCTGTATGACCACATTTAAAGTCAGCATGCCACCTCTTAACCATTATTTCCAATGGAGCAGAGTTCGAATAACTTATCAAGCCATTGCTTTGCTTGAACAGTATTTTTCCCATTAGAAAGCAATGTTTTATTAACACATGAAATTCAGATTTTTCCATTGTTTTGAAAATGTGCAATAGTCAGTCAGTCAGTTAAGTGCCATACGTGATACACGCTTGGGCGATCATATCTCGAAAGAGACATGACTGACTGGGCAGAAGATTATCCCGCAGTAGGTTGCCATTGCTTTCTGCGGTAGACTGGTTGCCGACCAAGGCTATAGAACCCAATCTGTCCTATTATTTAACCCATAACTGAGGGAAGAGACAAATTAATACCTTTCCCAAGAGTATTTGCGCGTAAGTGAATACAATGGATTCAACTGGAATTTGAACTCGGCTCTCCGATAACAGTAGCTTCACTTAAATAACCGTAATTTATAAACTAATAATCCAAATGGGCCCAAATTTTGTCACATGCCATTTGAAAGTTAGTACTTCCTAAAAATCATATGGATTTTTTATTAGTGGCGCCATCTATATGTCAGGCTTAGGACTTATTGAGTAATGTGTTTATTTATTTTTATATATATATAACTTTTAAGATTTAAAAAAGAAATCCCTTGACCGGTGGTCAAGAGTGAGGGAAAATTTACTCACCCCCAAATCATTTTACTCGACTGACTCCATTTTTCTAATAGTTGCCTTATGCAAACATAGCGTGAATCACTGATGGAAAACAGAAAATGAAAATTTTAATTAAAATTTTGAATGTGTTAGAAAGGATATAAAAAAATTTATAAAAATAACAACAAAAAATTTGATCTATCCTCATTTTAATGATAAAACTTTGTTTTTATTAAGTTTGATTCCTTTTAACATCATGATATGCTGTTTTTTTTGTTTTTTTTTTTGTTTTTTGTTTTTTTGGCAATTGAGTGGAGGTACCTAAATTTGTAGTTTCTTTCTTCTGTTTGACTACAACCTCCATCTCATAGATGATAAAAAATAAGTCAAGCACAGGGAAATTGGAAAAACATGGGAAATATAGAACTTTTATTGGCATATCAAAGATAGCATCTTTCTCTTTTTTTTTTTTTTTTTTTTTTTTTTTTTTTTTTTTTTTTTTTTTTTTCTTTTTTTATGTTTGCTCATGAATAACTAGCTATGTATCAGACCCCGTTAAGACAAGTTCACTTGTATGTAAAACAGGAATGTCACATTGTATACAACGAGGAAGTTTATAGTCTAGAATTTTATCTATCAGGGCTGTGAAGTTGGAGCTATTAAGAGTTAGTAAGACTGTGCTGACTCCTATTCCTGTTGAATTTACACTTTATATGGTCCTAGTTTAGAATATTTTAATTATATACAAAGCTATAAAGTCTTGCATTGTAGAATTCTTATTTTTTCTGAATATTAAATATTTTCATGAAAGAAATTCATCTCAACTTATTTTTTAAAGTCGTTTCATTTTTTGTAGTTATTTTATATTGCAAAACTGTATATGTAAAAAAAAAACAAAAAAACTTAAAGAATTTTTATTTCTGTTGTGTTTTTTTACATCCTTAAAAGATCATATTTTAACTTCTGTTATAAAGTAGTTTCATTTTTGTTCTGTACTTATTTGCAAAGATGTTAGCTCATTGTTATGAAAATCATTTTCACAACAAGCTAACTAACATTGCCTGATGACAAGGTAAAATCTTGAAACCTAGAAATTTCTGTGTAGCAATGTAAACTATATTAATTTTAAATTAAAAAGAAAATTTAATTACATTATGCTCTACAATATTTGTTGTATTGAGCACTTTTTTAAAAAAAAGTAAATGTCTGAGAACTCAGAATTTTAAAACTGTTGGTTCTCTTCTGGAGATTATATATAATTTCATTTGTAAACAAGTTATTATGCAAAAATCGCCTGATTTTACCGAAAATGTAGATACCTGGGTTGTGTAATGGCTCATTTACAAATCAAAAATATTCAAAAGTTCTACAATATAATTGTACGGAACACTTTTTAATGCAACTGTGTGCTGGTCTAATTTTATTATGACCAAAAACTACATAATTATATATAGTTATGAACCCCTAGCTGAGTTATTGAAAAAAAATAAAATTATTTTAGAAGTATTTCCCAAAACCCAACTATAGTACATAAAGAAAAAATGAAATGGTCAAACAGACGGTTTAATTTCAGCTGCATGCATATGTGATAAAGAATGGATGATTTATAGAGAACATGCTTTCTTCTTCGTAGATCATATGATAGCACGGTGATCTGACTGAATGACACCCTGACACACTTTAACCAAATGCCAGTAATCTGCTTTGGCCTGCATGGATAGAACACCATATTTGGACGTATGATGTCACACTCCGAGCTGTGGCACTAAAGTAGGAACTGCTTTCAGTTTAGTTCTGCATCCAGACTTGGCCTGGCCGGATGGCTGTGATAGTTTACGATAGTCAGCTATGAGAAAAATTCTTGGTCCAGACTTTGTCTGATCAGATGGCTGTGATAGCTTGCAATAGTCGGCTATAAGTGCGGCTATGAAAATCCGTAGAAACCGAATGGAGTTTTTATAGCGAAGAAAACGGCGACCTACCTCATCAAACCAAGCGACAGCGCGTCACATTAATACTACGATGGCAAATGTGGCGAAAAAGAAAATTACAGACCCAAACAGAAAAAAGAGGCACATATTCCACATAACATGCTGAAGACAAAATATTTAAAAAAAAAAAAAAAAAGTCTGTTGCAGGAGTCGCTATAAAAATATATGCAAATATTTAATGGCCTCTCTGAGTTGTT
>JBBBDQ010001949.1:0-52500 GCA_037127315.1 Ascarosepion bandense
ATGCCTCTGTCCTCTGTTCTGCACCAGTCTCTGTCTTAAACGTGTTCTCTCTCTCACTTTGCTGTTCAAAATATCCAGTTTTTTATGGAATCCCACATCCATCGTGAGTGGGCTATGATGTGCTCTGGGTATGCTAGTGTTCCCCCAAACAACCAATAAGGGATCTCCTTTTGGTCACCTGATCAAACCTGTCTCCTCCCTGATTTGTGTGAGTACCTCTCACCATTACTGCTTGAGGAGCGTGGAAATCCTACTATGGCCTTTTTCTCATTAGTCATCTGATCGACCTCGTCTCCTTCTTGCTTTGTGTGCATGCCTCTCACCATAACTGTCCGAGGGCCATGGTCTAGCCGAAATTTTCATCATCATCCAAAATCCTTCTTATTGTGCCCTTGTGCATGGTTATTTTCACACCTGGGATTTTCACACCTGGGATTTATAATTTTTGACCCTTTTGCCAGCAAGTGACAAAAAAAGGGGACAATATCTTGATTACCGCATTTCATCATATGAAAAATTTTATTGCTATTTTTTTCTATTTTCTTTCGGAAACCAGTCTGCTTTCATTAAGTTCAGTCTTATCAGTCAACTGAATTTCATGCCCAACAGTCGCTCTTGTATTCAAGTACCATAAAAATTTTTATCTAAGCCAATTGCGCATTTTCAATGATCATAAAAATATTATTTGTCGGCCGCTTGGTTTTAATGGTCATAATAATATTTATCTATTCTTCTTAGGAAGTTTTCAGAACATTCCGCCACTCATCTCAGCCTTGACCAAAACCAGATGGCCCCTTTATTTTCAAAACTTTAATTATCATTTTCTTCTCTAATTTCCTTTGTCTGGTCATCAGGGTATTTTTCAGTCTATCCAAAATTGGTGTTTTTCTGTCTTCTTAGTTTTTTCAATTTACTAACACTTTACCAAATAGTGTCACATGCATGACTAAGCCTATACCTAATCGTTCATTTATTTGTTCAAAGAAGATTTGATTAAAAATAAACATCAGTTAATTCCCATTCTTTTCGTCTTTTCCTTTGGAAGCCTGTCTGCTCTTAGAAATTAGTTTTTATCAATTGACCGAATTTCACTCTCAGGAGTCACTCCATATACCAGGATCGTAAAAATATTATCTATGCTGGTCACTTCATATTCAATGGTCAAAAAAAAAAAAAAAAAAAGCATTATCTATTCTTTCTAGGAGGTCCTTAGAACATTCCGTCACTTATCTCAGCCTTGACCAAAACCAGATGGCCCCTTTATTTTCAAAACTTTAATTATCATTTTCCTTCTCTAATTTCCTTTGTTTGGTCATCAGGGTATTTTTCAGTCTATCCAAAATTAGTGTTTTTCTGTCTTCTTAGTTTTTTCAATTTACTAGCACCTTACCAAATAGTATGACAAAAAGACAAAATGTAATGATAAAAATAGCAATGAAATCAGTTTCCTAAAAAATACACAGAAATTCTAATAAAATCCTTTAAATTGATTCATCCATGCTTTAGTCTCTAAACTCTTTTGCAGCTTGTTCTCTGAAATCATAACTGTCTGTTTTAGAAATGGAATACTGTTATCATATCTGGTCAGGTGCCCCTGCTGTTCATCTCGGTGTTCTCAACAGGCTCCAGAGGAAAATCTGTAATGTGATTGGTTCAAACAGGTGTATATTCTCCATGCAATAACTATTGACCCTTCTCAGTTATCGTGACATAGCGCTTTTTGTCTTTGGTTTTTAGCAAGACAGCTTGACTGTAGCCACTTTCTCATTGTCGAGATGTGGCTTACCTCTGTCTCTTCTATAAATATTTTCATGGCTTCTGCTCTGACAAATTTGGGTCACTGGTGCCCCCTCCATAAGAATTTACCTGGGCAATCAGACTAGCAACAAGGCTCCACCCATTTACAGTTAAATCAACCAAATGCAGGCAACAATTCTATTCCAGCATCTTCTTTTCTCGTGCTTCCTGCCTGTGGAATTCCTTTCCACAGACTTGCTTTCCTGACGTCTATAATCCCCAGGAATTTAAATGCAATGTCAATTCCCATCTCTTATCCACTTAACTGCAGCCCTTTCTACATCAACCCGTGTATCTTGTTCTTTTCCTTTCTCTCTACCTTTGCAACTGTCTTCACTCCTGTGTTCACATCCTTCTCTTGCCCTTTCTCTTTCACCCTCTGTAGCTGGTTCATCTTTGTCTTCACTCTCCTTCTGCCTAATACTTCAATTCTCTTATGTAACCCTCTGCTCATCAGTGGCGTTAACGCCTTGCTTGGGGTGAAATGATTAAAAAAAAAACAAAAAAACAAATGCTTTGATTTTTCTGCCTCCATTAATAGAAATAAGTTTCCTTCTTTTGCATTAAACGTTCATCTTATTGTTTCTCACAAATTCTGCATTCACCACTGTAAACGAACTCAACATGAGTTAAATATCTTCCCCTTTTAATTTCAAGATCAGATGCACTTTTTCAATTGTCTTTCCTTCAATCTGAAAACATTACTTTTAGTAGCTTTCTTTGCAGTGCAAACTCTAAAAGAAAAAAGTCTTCATTTTTTTTTTTTTTTGTCTCTGAAGCATTGATTTCTATACACGTGTAGAATCACTTCTACATGCACGTACATACCTACATACATATCGCCATGCACACACTCTTACGTGAGGACCGCACATGAAACTTTTTTTTTTTTTTTATTTTTTTTTTGTCTCTGAAGCATTCATTTCTATACACTGGACAAATTCTCATTTCATTCACCTGTAGCGGATACCCCGTATCCGCTAATGATATTTGTGTTACGATCATAAGGTGGCAGAAGAAATAAGATGACACCAGAGTAAATAACAAAGTATGTATTATTAAGAATAGGTTACAATTTACATAGAGTTGATTAAGCATGCAAATAGTGAAGGAAAAGTTGTTTCCCTTGTAACGTTAAGAAACATAAAGTGTTGTATCCCGGGGGTGGGGGGATAAACAGAGAAAGAATTGTGCCAGAAATAACTCTTAACACTGGGTATATATAAATAGAGATTTATTATACGTTAGTACAATATACTAAATACCAGTACATCAACGAACAGTTAACACGAATAACACTTATGAAGGCAATGTCTCTGTATAGGACGTATGCGTCCATCTTGAGAAGAAAGCTTCCGTCTAGTGACGTTTAACTCACGTCTAAGGTCGATGGCTGTCGACTCTCGTATATTGATGAATAATCTTGATCACTCCCATGTAATGACGTAGACTCTCGTATAGTCACGAACACACTATCTCTCTAATGCTCTCTAGCACTATCCTGTAATTTGTATCTGTCGCAGTCTTTTATGACCCGGGCCATACCCATTGCGGGGTAGGACCAGGATATTCCTCTACAACAATATCCCTCCAGAACAGAAAGTCACTTGTTGAATGAAAGTTAATAACTTGAATAAAGTTCCTAAAAGGAAGAATAATGTAATGTACATACTGTTATTGAGTTGAAGAAGGTTCCAATTGGAAAATGAATGTGTATGTGTGTATATATGTGTTAAAGAAATAAATTGCCGCCTAATTGCGACCTGCAGTTAGTGTGGGTGTGCGAGCAAGAACTAAATCAATGTCCCTATGCCATACTGGATAGCAAGAGGGTCTCGCTTGAGTTGGGAAACTGCTGCACATTCTTCCGTTATTGCCGGACGATAGCGGGGCTCCAATTGATAAAATCACGTGTGTCTGCTGCTTAAATATACAAACCAAATTGTGCTAGAAAGATACACGTGATAGATAATTGAAAGGCACATGTCTCAAAGATGAGAACACGCCAGACAGAAGTTAATGCGTAGGTGTGAAATACACAATATGTAAATGTGTATGTGGGTGTGAATGTAAAGATGTGTGCGTGAGTAGAGTACCACACACCTCTTCCTTTTTACAATAGATACAAACATACTTTTCCCAACAGCATTAATATCATCATCCTTGCCTAAATCATGTTTTTACTTCCACAGAATCTCACCCTGCTCTGTTGCTCTCCACTTATCAATGCCCAGAGTTAAAATTAAATCTGTTTTCTCTTTGCAAAATTTATTGCACATATTTATCTTTAATTTTAATTTAATCATCTCCCACTTTTTAGCATTATTCCATTCACAGACCCTAGATCGCAAACTCAATTGATGATTTACAAAACCCTAAGAAAATCAATTATCAATATGTTCATTGTAGGGTTTGATACATTCACATTCACACCCACACACACACACACACACACACACACATGGTCATTCAGCGTTCACGTGATAACTTAGTTCCTGTGCAAACGCATGCCAATAAAAGCGAGGAACTCACGTGTTACGCTAGTTTGTCCCGGGCAAGAGCAGACATGTTTTCCTAACTCACACAAACACACGCGCACTAATTGCGGGTAGCAAGTAGTGGCGCAAATTTTTATTTCTCACCAGCATGCACACACAGCACTAAAAAACTCCAATTGGAAACCGACATTAACACTATGCACATTAACTTTCATTCAAACTGGATTTTACATAAAATAACTTTCTACCGAACATTTTACGTTTCTGTCCAGACAAAGGGAAAGAACTTTTCTTTCCTTACTTTTATGCATGCTCTCAACCCTATGTAACCTTTGTTAATATATTGTTTTTTCTGGTTACTTTCACCTTTTCGTCTTTCTTATTGCCTGTTTTATTCAATGACCCCAGTTACACCGAGTCGACTCGTAAATATAAATTAGTAATGGACGCTTCGTCCTCTACATTCATCCAAAAAGATTTAAGATTGTAAAAAACCTGTTTTTACCATTTAAAGCATTTCATTTTAATCATTTTCTTCATTTTCAGGCGTCTTTTCTTTATCACTGTTTTATAAATTTGCTGCCTTTCTCTTTGCACAAAGTACTCAAAAAAAGACTTTTTTCCAGTCTTCAAAACACTTGTTGCTTTTCTAACATTATTTGCTCCTTCAACTTCACATTTATGGAACTCAAAATGAATGCAGCTTGCTTATATTCCAGCCAAAAAACATTGAGGAGGATTAACAAATATGGTTTTCATTCTTAATCTATAAAGTCAAGTTAAAACTAATCCGAATTCACTTCCACTAAAATATGATTGGAATTTTGAATAAGAGTATCACTTCCAACTGAAATAAAAATCAAATCCAATCTTTTTTTATTATTATTTAGTCAGATTCTTTTCCTCAAAGAATGTGGTAAAAGAAAAAGAAAAGCACAAACGCGTGTTTATAATTTAACTGCGTAACACTTTGTACCGTGTCAAATATCTATAAACAAAGAAAACCATCTAAATACTTATACAAAGGGAGGTAACTCATGGTTACTGTGGTTATACAAAACAACTGCTAGTACACAGCAGCATGTGAACAAATAGCAGTCTTCTAATCGCAATTGAAAGGCCTCAAGTCTCAAAGATATTACTTAGTAACAATGATCTAAGATGAACAATATGTAAATGAAAGATCAGTTTAAGCTAAATCCAGTTGTTAGTATGTAAATGTAGACAAAAGGATGAAATCTAGTAGTTGGCTTACAAGTGTTAAGAGGAATGTAATATTAATCATTGTATTTAGTTAATAACAAAAACAAAAAAAAAACTGCGCGATAAAGAGAAAATATTAAGCAACTTGCTTGTAAGCACAGTTCACATTGAACTGAAATGAGTGTGAGGCTGTAGCTATAGTAATATGGTTGAATGTTTATTAAGTCGGCCTTGTGTGAAACATAACCAAACCTCCTACAACTTGGGTTTATTTGCTATCATCAGAAGGTTTGCAGCAGATTGGAATGTGTGGGTTCATGGAAGAATAAAAGTATACTTTTTAAAATTTTTTTTTTTAATAATCATATCACCCCAAGCAAGGCATTTTACTGCCATTTTTTTGCAGGGGGTTACATAGAAAAGTTATGAGAAAGAGTGACAGGTTATAGGGGGTGTCAAGAAATGGAGAAGAGAATGATAAGAATACTGATGACAGTGGAGTGAACGGAGAAAGGAGCATGAGAGAGAGGATGCAGGTCAGTGAGATAGGAGATGACTATTGACTTTACATTTAAATTCTTGGAGATTGTAGGTGTCAGGGAAGCAAGTAAATGGAAGAGAATTCCACAGGCGGGAAAAGAAGCTGCTGGAGTAGAATTTGCATTTACAATTTATTGACTTCACAGTAAAAGGGTGGGACCTAGTTGCTAATCTTGTGGCTCGAGTAAATTTATATATAGGAAGCACCAGTGAGCTAAGTTCATCAGAGCAGAAGCCATGAAAGTATTTGTAGAAGAGACATAGGAAAGCCATATTGCACTGGTGAGAAAGGAACAGTATTTGTGCTGCCAATTTCAGGATCTATCACATTACAGACAGAACACTGTTGGATTTTATCAAGGACACCCAGGTGGATAGCAGGAGCACCCAACCAGATATAGCAGCAGTATTCAATGCATGGATGGATGGTAGATTTATATATGTGCAGGATTGTTTCAGGTGGAAAAAATTTCCTGGCTCTACACAGAGAACCGACTTTCTATTGCATGTTAAAATAGAAATTTATTAATGGAAAGAAATAACCTGACTTGTAGAAGCTAATGTTCAATTAGAAATATTATTAAGAAGTTAAGGGTAAAGTTCGTAGTAGTAACTTGTTGGAAAGAGTTTATGCATATGTATGTATGAGTGTTTGTTGGGTAGGAGTGTTTTTGAAGTATTCACTCAGTCTTAAAGGATTTCATGCGGTTTTCAAGGAGACAGGTGAGCGATGAGAGAGAAAGAAAGAGGCAATAACAATACGATTGCTTGACTTTTGTCAAGGGTATGTGTTAACTACACTCATCTCATTTCTTTCTGACGAGGTTTAAATTTAGCCCATCTTTTATTTCGTTTGGGAATTAGTGTGATTCTGGCCTTTCCATTGGACAACAAACATTTCGCATCGAGGTGTAAAATTTTGTGAGTCTTGTGTGTGTTAAGCAAAGTTTGTAAATTCGAGAAAATTTATTTATTTCTAACAATGAGTCAGATTTGAATTTTTAAATCTAGAATTTGTTTTGTTCACTACAAGGATTTACCATAACCAGATAACAAATCCAACATGGAAACTAAAGAGATTTGTGAGCTTCAGCCATTTTGAAATAAAAATTGTCTCTGTATCTATATCTAAATGTAAATCTATCTAATCTGATCTAAACTTATTTATAAATGGAACTTTGTCTGTGTGTGTATATGTGTGTCTGTTACCTATAGACTCTGAAATGGCTGAACTGATTTTCTTGAAAATTTACACAGTTGTACTATAAGAGTTTGCGAGTGTTCTTGAATAGGTTTTGTGCTGAGGTACCCCCGAGAAATATTGAAAATCGAAAAAAATCGGGTTATAGAAGGAGTGGTCTGATTTTAATCAAATTTGATACACTCATAGACAAAGACATAAGAAATGATATTCAGAAGTTTCAAGGTTGCAGTTCTTACAATACTGCAGAAAGTCAATAATATATATATATATATATATATATATATAAGGCAAGATGTTTGTGTGTGTGTCTATTTATCTGCCCTTTTATTTTAGTTTTTGCTTTGGGTTTGGCTCTAAATAGGTTATAATTGTAGTTCTTGTCCATGATACCATACTCAGAGGACTTATTTAGCCTTCAAAATTCAGTTTAGGACGAAAAAATCTTATCTGATATCGATATCAGGAAATCAAAATTTGACTTACGTCCATTCATTTTTCTTTCAGTCTACGGTTTCACTTTAACTGGAAGCAACTATTGCTTTTTAGTCTTTCGTGCCAACGTCCAAAGAGTCTGAGCTCCAGGACCATGGATTAGTTTTAATGCTTTCATTACACCTGAGCAATGCCAGGCTATACTGCTAGTAAAATTTATAAATTTAGTTCATTTAGAAATAATTTAACTTGGTTTATGATTTAACTAAAAACAAGAATGTGTGACTGTTTCTTCAGGTCTGTATAAAAAATAATTAATTTTGAAGCTTTTAATATCACAAACATTCAAATTTTGTTAATTATACCCAAGTGTATAAAGTAAGTAATATTAAATTTCTCATTTGTTATAGATGGCAAGAGTTTAAAGTTATGTAAATTAGTTACAAAATGTGTTATGTTAAACAAAATTATTTACAACCTCTTTGTCTTCTTTATTGTCAAACAAATTTTCAATAATGGAAAAAGTAAATGAAAATAACAAATTTTAAATAAGGATTTTTTTTAAAAAAATCATTTCACCCCCAAGCAAGGTGATAATGTCACTAAGATGCAAAGGGTTACTGGGAGTGAAAGAGAAGACTTTAGAAGTAACCAGAGACTCAGTCCTAAACAGGAAACAAAGGATAAACCTCTACTCTTATTCAAAAGATGGAGAAAGAGTTTGAAGTGAGTGATAAGTGAACCTATCTACTCTTATTACGTAAGATCAAAAGTTTTATTCAGGAGTTATATGAATTTTGTAATATTATTTCCCTTCAAACTTCTAATCATTTAGACTATCAAAGATAACAATAGAGAACTATGATGCAAATAACATTTATATATTAAAATATATTCCTCTTATTGATTCAAATAACTAAAGTCAGTCAGTTAAGTGCCAAATGTGATATACGCTGAGGCGATCATGTCTCGAAAGAGACATGACTGACTGGTCAGAAGATTATCCCGCAGTACGTTGCCATTACTTTCTGCGGTAGACTGGTTGCCGACCAAGGCTATAGAACCCAATCTGTCCTGTTATTTGACTCATAGCTAGAGGGGGAAGAGTTGTATTATATTATTAAGTAGTAATTAGTGGGGGATCAGTTTATTACTTCATAACAATATAAAACCGATCCCCCACTTTATATCCAGTAGAAGTCTTAATTATATTTTCAACTATTATATTTAGTCAGTCAGTTAAGTGCCATACGTGATACACGCTTTGGGTGATCATGTCTCGAAAGACACATGACTGACTGGGCAGAAGATTATTCACATTGTTATAACTGTTGTTTTTAATCAATGCCCATATCAACTGGGTCATGTTTTTATTTGATATCTGTTGTATTCTGGACAAGGGTACAATTTAACAAAGTGTAAATCCAAGTGGAAAGATTACCAGGCCAGGCATAATAGAATAAAAGGTTTATTCATCACGAAAATTATTACAAATGAAAATAGTACTACCAGGTTCTAATCCATAAACAAGACTCACTTGCGAAAATGCTCTTGGACATTTATTAATGATAGACTTAGTCCACCATAGAGTGCATAGAGGGTGCTGGGATATTCCATATAGCAATATCATATTTTAAAAAAAATATCAATTTTTTTTTTCCCTGAAACTAAAATTCATTGGTTATAAAATGAGTGTAAAATTTATTCTCACTATAACTATCACCAGATTATTCAATGAATAAATATACAGTGGAACCTGTCGTATGTGACCACCCCTACTGCCATCAAAAACTGGTTGCATACGACAGGTGGTCGCTTACTAAAGGCTCATAGTCATGACCTATTTACGCCAGCAACATATGTTCCACTCATCAGAATGTACATATTACATGTAAACTAGTAATAAATAAATGAGAACATAAGAAAATGGCCTAACTTTAAAGAAATTTACTCTGCATAATTAATTTTAAAATTAAAAAAACATATTCACAACGGTCAACAAGAGACCAAAATATTTATTCACAAAAATATTTATTAAGCGGACTTAAAAAAATATACGATTTCAGTTTCTTTCTTAGAAGTGAGTGATAGCAAAAGAGAATCTGCGATAATACATGGAAAAAAAACTGACAGCGATCATGGGTGGAGGTGTTAGTTAAAAAGAAAAGAAGAAAGATAGAAGTGTTTAGCATTTGCAAATACCTCATAAATAATGGACTATCCCATTTTGATCACGTGAGAAGACAAATATATATCAAAGACGTGATTTAGTTTCAGTGAGAAAATGAAAGAAGGGAAGTTAGTAGGGTTTAATGTCTGTTTCAGTTAAACGGAAAGCATAGTTAACAACAGCAACTACCATCAATCCTAAAATAAAGCTCAAATATTTTATGATGTGATTTCCTCAGATCTTTTATTGTCATAGAATTCGCCATGAGCTTAGTCAATTATTACCTGGAAAATTAAGATTCATCAGAAATTTCAAATAATGAAACCGTGAGATATTCACAGGTTAAAACGAGTTGATATTAAGAGAACTGAAACTCTAAATTGATTAAAAGAAGATCAGAATTTTTTTGATTCAGACATATATTTTGGCTGAAGAATAGCTGGAAAATTTTCCCTAATTCTTGCGAGTGTATTGTATAATACCTTGGTCAGTGTGGAATAATGCTGGGACGTCATTCATGATTGTCAGTGAAAATGATAGAATTTTGCCAAAAAGTGTATTTTGCACTGGCCGACACATGTTGGGCAGATTTTGTTTTGATGAGCCAGGGTTAAAAAGGTCAACACGTGAGGTGGGACTGAGTTTGGTGAAAATACTAGGTGTCAATGAGTTAACTATTTAAGTGATGTTAGCAGTCACAGAGAGCTAGTTTCAGTAGTTTGAGTCAAACTGAGTTGAGAACACAAGTGACCGGCCTTCTGGCTGGTTCACCTTGTATGTATGTATGTATGTATGTATGTGTGTTTTGATCCAACCAAACCACTCACTCCACAATACAACCAAGTCACCAAAGAGAAGAAGAACAGAATAAAGATATACTTAAATATTTAAACTTATTTATAAATGGAACTTTGTCTGTGTGTGTGTGAGTGTCCATTACCTATAGACTCCAAAACGGCTGAACCGATTTTCTTGAAAATTTACACAGTTGTACTATAAGCGTCTACGAGTGTTCTTAGCTAGGTTTTGTGTCGAGGTATCTCCGATAAATATCGATAATCGAAAAAAATCGGGTTATAGAAGGAGTGGTCCGATTTTAATCAAATTTGATATACTCATAGACAAAGACATAAGAAATGATATTCAGAAGTTTCAAGGTTGCAGTTCTTACAATAGTGCAGAAAATTGATTATATATATATATATAAGGCAAGATGTTTATGTGTGTGTCTGTTTATCTGCCTGTATGTCTGTAGTTTTTTCAGTTCTTTTATTTTAGTTTTTGCTTTGGGTTTGGCTCTAATTAGGTATAATTGTAGTTCTTAGTCTCAGCCATGATACCATTTACTCAGAGGACTTATTTAGCCTTCAAAATTCAGTTTACGACGAAAAAAACTTATTTGATATCGATACCAGGAAATCAAAATTTGACTTACATCCATTCATTTTTCTTTCAGTCTACGGTTTCGCTTTAACTGGAAGCAACTATTGCTTTTTAGTCTTTCATACTGACGTCCAAAGTGTCTGAGCTCCAGGACCATGGATTAGTTTTAAAGCTTTCATTACACCCGAGCAACGCTGGGCTATACTGTTAGTTTTTATTTATAATTGAAGTGTTGCAGTCTGTCATTTATATTCACCTTTGGTCCAGTACATTTCATCATTTATAGGGAAAGAAAACAACATTTGGTTCCAGCAGATTTTTGCTGAAGTGTTATGAAAATTGTGTATTGACATTTCCGGGAGAAAAATACAGACGTTTTGATGCAGTTTGCTTTTGATGATGAAGCTGCGGTATTTTCTCGTCCTTTACAATTCAAAGATGTGTTTTGTTCCAAAGTTATTATCTTCATCGTCATCACAACCATCATTGATTCCCAGAGGAAGTATCATATACCCATCAAAGAGGGTATACAACATACTTTTCGAATTGGTGTGCTGTTGACTTGTTGTTTAAAAAAAAAAAGAAAAAAAAAAGAGAAACAGATTGAACCTTTGTTGCCACAGCACAAGAAAAAAACAAACAAAAAAAAACTAGATGATTGCAATATGGTGATTTTCTAAGAACAGCTTAGATGTAGCACAAGGCCAAAAGTATGGGACACCCAGTGAGGATCAAACTCACTAATCAATTGTAATGATTCTAACGAGACAAGCTTGCTAACCATTACACCACCTTGAGTTGTCCAAAATGTTAGAAAGGTGATTTTTTAAGCGTAGCTTAGATGTGGCACAAGGACGAAAGTATGGGACATCCAGTGAGGATCAAACTCACTTGCTAATCATTACACCAACTTGAGGTTGCCAAGATGATTGCAATGTTACATCGAAGCAAGGTAGGTGACATTTTTTGTTTGTTTATGTGGACTCTGCAGCACTTGTTTTTGTTATTTAAAAGTTGTTGGTTCAGTCAAAAACTACGATGGAATAGCATGCTTTTTGCAGTTGTGTGCAAAGTCTGACTGTGGAGTTAAAAGGTTAGGGTTTTTTCAAGTACATTACAGAGGGTGTTCAGCACATGTGAGGGAATTAGGATTGAAAAAAAAAAGAAATAGGGGAATAGAGGAAGAAAGAGTCAGAAAAAGTGGTGTCAAAGGAAAAGATAAGTCGTTGTAAAAGATGAAAACATTTTTTCCAGTTGTTAAGCCCCAACCAGTTGTAGGCAAATAAAAGTCATTATTGGAATTACCTCCTATCACTGCTTTGTCAAAAGAATATGAGAAAAGTGCAATAGTTAAGTTCTAAGAGGTTAATTGCGAGTTTTATAAGGAACACAAAAAGAAAAAAAAAAGAAAGTTAGCCATGCATTTAAAGATTTGTTGTGGATTTAGATGTTGGCGAAGAGAACAATACTCGTAAAAGGAGATTAGATTAGCTTTTTTTATGGCATTGTGGGTAGTATTAGACAGTCTGTTTGGAAAACATTTAGATGTGGTGTTTAGAGAAAACAGGTCTATTTTTAAAGTAAGTTAGTTGTAAGCTTAGAACTTTAAGAATGGCAAACAAATCCTCTGATCGAAACATATGCCAGCATTATCAGAAACAGTCAAACCTTAGATTGTTTGCTTTGGTTTTCTTTCTCTCAATTAGTTGTTGTTGTTCCACAGGCAGACTGGAAATGATATGCACTGCAGAAGATAGCAGATTTCCATGCTCAATCCTTGTATGATTAAAATTTTAGGAAATTCCATGTGTGACAGAAACTCGAGCAGGGTTTCACATGGGTATGTGTAGTCATTTACCTGATGTCAATTTGAAATTGAAAATGCAGTTAGCATCTATAGTGTATGGTCATCACCAGGTGTCTGTGGTGAAATTATGAGGGAGAAGAAAGGGACCAAAAATAGAAATTGTGAACAATAAATTTTTATTGATGTGTGTTCTTCAAAAAGAAAGGAAAAAGCAAACTTTTTGAATGTTATAAAAATTTCTAATGTGTGTTCTCGGAAAAGACAGAAGAAACAAATTTGTGAACAGTATAAAATTTTATTGATGTGTGTGATCTTTGAGAAGAAAAGAAAAGACAAACTTTTTAAATATTAGATGTGCGTTCTTTGGGAAGAGAAAAAAACTTTTTGAACATTGTGGAACTTTCTTTTTGATGTGTGTTCTTTGAAAAGAAAAGAAAAAAGTAAGAATAAAACAGAAAAAAGACAAAAAAAAAACAATAATAGTGGTGACAGGAAAAAAGGACAAAAAAAGGTAAAATTGGGTCCTTTTCATTTTTTTTCTTCCAGTGTGTTACTTTTTTCTTTTAAGGTTTTTCTTCAGAGTATCACAAAATAGTTGGGTTGATGCCACAAAGTTGATAACAAACTTATTAAAAAAAATAAAATAAAAAGAGGCAAAGGATAACAGAAGCAAATCAGTCCTTTAGTGGTCAGTGTGTGGGTTGTGGTTAGCACTTGAATGAATGAACAAATGAATGAAAAATAGAAAGAGTAAAGGAAACAAAAAAAGAAACAGTTAATGTCCAACAGAAAAGGTGAAGAATTCGTTGTGACAGAAGAATGCTATGAGCCAGTCACAAAATGTTGACTCTAAGACATATAGAAAACATTTGAAGTTGACAAAGGTATGCAGAAGATAAATTCTCACATGTCTTAGAATGGTCATTTTCTAAGTGTAGCTTAGACGTGGCATAAGGTCGAATTTATGGAGAACCTGGTGAAGGGTCAAGCTAACTGCTTGGGTATTACTGTTCTGGCGCTAACCATTATTCCACTTTGAGGTGCCAACATGTCTTAGTATGTGTAGACAGGAAACCTATTCAGCAGAAGTTAAAAAGAAAAAAGTAGAAGAGGAAAACATTTTTTATGCAAATCATGTTCTGGCCTGATTCGTTGCTATACCTACGTTGGGAGACTAACTTAGAGTTTACATGTAAAAGAAATTAACAAGGTGGGCAGTGTGCACAATGCAAGGAGAAAAGGGGTGTCACCTTCGATATTGATATTTTTTATGTAACTTTTTGCATGTGTTGATTCTTTTTTTTATATTTCATTTTATGTAAACGGTTGTACAGTGACATGGGTATTGTGGAGAGGGTTTGGTCATAAAATAAAAAAAGGCACTTAAGATGTTCATGCGAACATTTCGAAAAAAAAGGGATGGAAGGTATGTTGTATAATGCGTTAGTGTGGAATAATGCCAGAGGTCATTTATGATTGCCAGTGAAAATGATAGAACTTTGCCAAGAAGTGTATTTTGCACTGGGCAACACAGGTATCGGGCATATTTTGTTTTGATAAGCCAGGGTCAAAAAGGTCATTGTCTGAGGTGGGATTGAATTTGGCAGAAATACCAGGTGTCAATGAGTTAACTGTTTAAGTGACACCAGTGGTCACAGAGAGTCAGTTTGAGAATTGACTTTAGTAATTGCAGACAGCAGTCGAGTCAACTTGTGTGTGTGCCTCCATTTTTTTTTTAAAAAATCATTTCATCCCAAGCAAGGCAGTTTTACTACCACTGGTGTGCAGGGGATTACATAGGAGGAAAGTGTCAGGGAGTGGGTAAGAGAAGGATGAGAATACTGGTGTGATGAGAGTAGAGCGGATGGAGAAAAGAACATGAGGGAAAGGATGTGAATCAGAGTGATAGGCGATGACTATTGACCTTAAATTTAAATTCTTGGGGATTGAAGCTGTTGGGGAAGCAAATATATGAAAGGGAATTCCACAGGCGGGAAGTGCGAGAAAAGAAGCTGATAGAGTAGAAGTTGCGGTTACATTTTATTGGTTTCACTGTAAAAGGGTGGGACCTAATTGCTAGTCTAGTAGCTTGAGTAAATTCATGCAGAGTGGGTTCCAGTGAGCTAAGCTCATCGAAGCAGAAGCCATGAAAGTATTTGTAGAAGAGACACAGGGAAGCCACATTACGCGGGTGAGAAAATGTCTGCAGCTGAGCTACCAAGTCAGGATCAATCACATTACAAATTCTCTGTTGGATTTTGTCAAGAACCCTGAGGTGAATAGCATGGGTACTCGACCAGATGTGGCAGCAGTATTCAATACATGGACGAATGATATTTTTATATATGTGCAGGATGAATTCAGATGGGTAAAACTTCCTGGCTCTACACAGTGAACTGACCTTAGCATCAGATTTAGCCATGGATTCGATGTAGTCATTCCACTTGAGGTCTGCTGAAAGAGTTAGGCCAAGGAGGTGCTGTGTTTTGCTTTCAGGGAGACTAGCCTGATCTATGCTAATGGGGTGGTGGGGTAGGAGCAATTGTCTGTGGTGGTTAACAGATAGCAGCTTCGTTTTGAAGCTAAATCCAGACTCCACCACTCATCACCGAAGAAAAAGAATAATAAAAATATTGAATATTTTTTATATGTCTGTGTTGGTGTTTTCATCAGCAAAACCGAGAAGATCTTCAATTCTTCAAATTGCTATACTACAAATGAACCCATTTTAGTGCCAATTTTTCAATACAATGCAAACTAAGCCATGTGGAACAGAAGTTTTTTTTAAAAGATAATTTTCTTTGAGGTGTAACTGTAGTCTGGTTTTAAACTATTATTTTTTCATTTTATCAGATGGACTAATTTCAGAAATTTTAAGTAACCAATTACAGTATAAAAAGGTGAGAAGCACAATTCACTATGATAATGGTGAAAGCCATGAATCTTTAAAAGTGCTAATTGATGTTTTGTGCGCTATTACACTGGATGTGCGTGGGTGGTGAAGTGGATATTGGCTTGGAATGAGAAATCGGCGAGCCAAGTGCAAATTCATTGCATTCACTTACCTGCAAATGCCCTTGGGAAAATATTATTCCACCACTTCTCCCTCCATTTATGGGTCAAATAACAGGACAGATGAGGTTCTATAGCCTTGGTTGGCAACCAGTCTACCGCAGAAATTAATGGAAACCTACTGCGGGAAAATTTTCTGCTCAGTCAGTTACATCTCTTTCGAGACATGATTGCCTATGCGTGTATCATGTATGGCACTTTACTGATTACACTGCAGGTAGTAAGCAGTTGTGTCTTTTTTATAAAAGCCATTAGTTTTTGATAGTTCCAATGTCAGTTAGATATCTAGGTGGTGTTGATATTTCCCTCATTTTCAAATCATGTGGAACTCCCAGATTTTATAATCCACATATTTACAAAAGCTTCAGCAACTGACTGGGCAGCAATTTCACTTAATCGTAGAGTTTCGATCCTATGATCCGAATGGTCAATACACCTAGCCACGTAACTAGGACATATTTTAATCTAATGATAAGCAGAAGTTAAATCTATTTTTGAATAATAATTTCACTTAATCGTAGAGTTTCGATCCTACGATCCGAATGGTCAATACACCTAGCCACGTAACTAGGGCATATTTTAATCTAATGATAAGCAGAAGTTAAATCTATTTTTGAATAATAATTTCACTTAATCGTAGAGTTTCGATCCTACGATCCGAATGGTCAATACACCTAGCCACGTAACTAGGACATATTTTAATCTAATGATAAGCAGAAGTTAAATCTATTTTTGAATAATAATTTCACTTAATCGTAGAGTTTCGATCCTACGATCCGAATGGTCAATACACCTAGCCACGTAACTAGGACATATTTTAATCTAATGATAAGCAGAAGTTAAATCTATTTTTGAATAATAATTTCACTTAATCGTAGAGTTTCGATCCTACGATCCGAATGGTCAATACACCTAGCCACGTAACTAGGGCATATTTTAATCTAATGATAAGCAGAAGTTAAATCTATTTTTGAATAATAATTTCACTTAATCGTAGAGTTTCGATCCTACGATCCGAATGGTCAATACACCTAGCCACGTAACTAGGACATATTTTAATCTAATGATAAGCAGAAGTTAAATCTATTTTTGAATAAACATTGGCAATTAAATGAATTGATGTAATACATTTTTTGTAATCGCATTGTTAATCATGAGTATCTTCAGGCTATCAGATTTTGAAATAAGATCGAGGTAACTTCTCCATTTACTTTTTAAAAAGTATAATGGACATTTTTTAAATTCTGTTTTGATCACTTTAGATTTTAGAACAGGAGCATAGTTTCCTATATCCTGCGATTAACTTCACAATACTTTCCAATTGTCTTTCCATCAAGTGATACAACGCTTGTGCATTTTCTTATTAATTCATGCATAAATGGAAGGGTACTGACATTGTTAATAATTCAATTTATCAACAATGCAGATACATGCAAGTTTTGATAGATGTGTATAGAACACATTCCTTTGTCTCACTTTGGGAATCAATTCTTCTGGTGTAAGTTTATCCACAGTTATAAGTCTTTGCAGAAATTGGTACAGCTTATCAGGGATTTGTCTATATTTCTGAGATGAGGTAGTATTTACAGTATTCAAATTATTGTCTTCATCTTTGTTGCCATGTGTACGACGTTTCGGCTGTTGTACGCTCCGACCTACTTCAGGTGTGGGAATTTTGAACCGAACCCTTTATTACAATTACTGGGGTATATGAACTCCATTCCATGCATAGTAGTGCCTCTTTTGTAAGTCATGAGTTATCTCCCTCTAACCCTGTAAGTTACTTGTACACCACTGATGTAGCTCACAACTCTTTGGGTCAAGTCACAGGAACTAACCAACAGCAGTGGTGAACAAGTAACTTACAGGGTGAGAGGGAGATAACTCATGACTTCTAAAAGAGGCACTACTATGCAAGGAATGGAGTTCATATACCCCAGTGATTGTAATTTCGGCAGCATGTAAAAACCACTTAGGCTATTTAATTACCCCAAAAGATACCAAGTTCTAGGAAGATAAAATCATGAAGCTTCCTCAAAGACGGTGAAAAGTAGTGGAACAAAATAGCACATATACGACTGAATAAATCTGTGTAACTAAATATTGTCTTTGAAATTCACCTCAGTTCTGATCATTATTTACATTGTTTGAACTGTTGACTTCATCTTTATTGCCACGTTTATGATGTTTCTGCCATTGTATGCTCTGACCTTCTTCAGGTGCTAGGCATTTCGAACTGAACCCTTTATTTCGATCACTGGGCTATATCATTCTCATTCTACAACATGTAGTTATCTCCCTTTAACTTAACTCTCTAAGTTATTTGTTCACCACTGCTGTAGCCTGGTATTGGACTCGCAACTCTTTGGGTCAAGTCACTGGAACAAGTCAACACCTATATCCACATGGCCATATATACTCAGAAATATAGACAAATACATCAGTTCTGATCCTATAAGAGTTTTTAAAAGTTATCAAATTCCTAATTTTGCCTGCTATAAAGGTGTGTTGATGGCTTTTTATATTCTAGTTGTAAGTTATTCACAATAAGTTACAAAAACAGATTCTAACAATTATATATGAAAAAAGTAACATAAAACTGTATAAAGAGAAACTTGACGCTTCCGTGATTTTTAATTATTAGTTTCAAATCAACAGATTCATCTATGCAAAAATGTTATGACATAAGCAACTTTTACGCCAATCTTACATTGAGTTAATTGCAGATGTATTTTTTTAGCAATATATGAAGAAAGATGTGCGTTGTGGTGCATTGGATATCGGCTCAGAACGAGAAATCGGGGAGCTGAGATCGAATTCCAGCTGAATTCATTGCATTCACTTACGCGCAAATACCCTTGGGAAAGGTATTAATCCGGCTATTCCTTCCAGTTATGGGTTAAATAACAGAACAGACTGGGTCCTATAGCCTTGGTTGGCAACCAGTCTACTGCAGAAAGCAATGGCAACCTACTGCGGGATAATCTTGTGCCCAGTCAGTTAAGTGCCATACGTGATGACTGGTATGGCACTTAACTGACTGATGAAGAAAGAAAATTTGAAAAAGCAAAAATAGTGTTGTATGAGAAATTATCCAATAATTCAGAATCCAGATCATTCAATAAAATTATAATCAATATTTTGACAAAGGCAATATGCAACTATATTTTCTCAGCAAACAGACTTTATTTCTTCAATAAATAAAAAGAATTCATCACAAAAAAACTTAGCATGCAAGACAAAGAAAACAGGATATGAAATTTGTAAGATTCTCACCCCTCCCTCAAAGCATGACAAGATTCAAGTACACATTCTTTCTTCAGAGATCATAAAAATACAAGAGAATTGAAGAAAGAAAATAGCAGACATTATTCTGTATCATTACAAAAGTTATTTACCCAGTTTTATCTTTTAGAAGAGTTCCTAAAATAAACAAGGATCAAACCAATATTTTTATAATCAAATAAATAGAATTATTCAGAAAATGGCCACATTAGTCAAGAGTATAAACAAGATTATCTTATGATGTGCAATAATTTAAAAATTTTAAGCTGTGTTTAAAAAATACAAAAGTAATGATATACAATGACCCCCTGGAATTCTGAAACAAAGAATTATTTTAAATCTATAAAGTCGTTTTGGATGATATTCTCTTAAGAGTAATAGTCTGAACAATTTGTGACCGAGTGATAATGAGTCCTCTCCAAATTTAAGACAATATGGAGTAAATCCGTTCAGATTTTGAAGCTAAAAAGTGGAAGAAAAAACTGGGAAAGCTTTCTTGTGAATTCCTCATCCAGTTTTTAATCTATTCCCATTTCTTAATGGATAATCATAAGGGTTCAGATTAAATTTTAACAGCATAAAGAGAATACAATGGATGTCCAATGTCCAGCAAAAAAGACCTATTTTGCAGTGATTGTCAAGTTAAAAATTATTCCAGGAAAATAGATGAGCATGTACCTCCCTTCCAACCATAAAAATTTGTATTTAAAAAGACAAAGAGATTTCTAGTTGAAATACATTATATCAAAATTATAAAAAAAGTTGACTTTTGTTATATGAAACATAAACTTGATCTTAAAATACTTGTTTCATTTCCATAAATAAATTTTCCTTCGAGACACAATATTTTTGGGGATTTCATTAAAAATATTACAAGGAATTCTTGGTAATTTTTAAATGGAAATCATTGCAAGATACATTAAAGGAATAAAATCAAAAAATAAAATAATTTTTGTCAAAATAAAATAAATACAATTTAAACTGTTCATTAGGCTGACAATAAGATTTAAATCCATAAGCCAAGATCTCATGTTGCTAAATCATATTTTTCCATTTGGTTGCATTGGGTACCATTTTGGATGTCTGTTTGTATAGTCAATGTTTGTGTAAGTGTGTATTTAGAATTACAATCATAAAAGATGATATTGTTTGGAACAGGATTTTGGAATGCGTTTAATTCTTCATCATAAAAATATAACATGATTTTAGTTACCATTAATATTTTACTTTTTATAAAAAAAAAAAAATGTAAAAAAAACCCCAAAAAACAAACAGAAAAACTTCCTTACTGAATTTATAAATGCCTGAACAAAGATGGCAGTTTTCACCTCCAATAAATTCAAAATATCATGAATGTCTTTTTCCATTTTTTTTAAATATATAAGACAAAACAGTCATCAATAATTTATAAGTTACCATAGAACATGAATGTCAGTTCATTCAAGTAAAATAAAACTTAACCAACACAGAAACTGAATAATAAATCTAAACCATCACAAAAACTACACAATGCATACATACTTGTATATATGTATATAGAGAATAAAGATTTAGAATCAACACTGCATGGTAACTATCAGTTCTATACTTCAATTTATTTTCAGACCCTGGTCAAAAGATTGTTTGAGGTACGAAACAGAGTTAACAAGCAGTGTTAATTTCTATTCCTACACTATAAATGCTCTACCTCTGAGACTGAGCACTATTTTCTCATAAATATAGCAACTTTGAAACAAACAGTATTCAGACACATGAAATTTCATTAGAGGACATTATATAAAAATTTATATGTATGAGGGAGTATAAAATAAGTTCTCGGCTTAACCAAGAACCCCTTTTCCCAAAATTTATATTTGATCCGATTTAAGCACCAGCTCATATTATGCACATTTTAAGGTTAAAAAAAAAAAAAAAAAAAAAAAAAAGCAGAGGGAGAGTGTTAAAACAAATCTTTTTGAACACTTAAGGCCATAAATCAGTGAGATTACAGCTTTAAAACACACACACACACACACGCGGCTGAAATTTTAAGCTTTATTTTTTTCATGCAATCAAACAATTACTGTAATCATTCAAAGCAATTTAGAGATTTCGTTCTGAAGGTGCTTTGTATTTCATTCCAATATAATCAAAAATATCTTCTTCTGAGGAGACAGGCAGGGGTTCTCCAGGGATTCCAGTGCTGCCCATAGGTCGAATTGTATACTCATTAATAGTAAACCCATTCTCGAGAGCCTTCCCTCTCATATCTTTATTGAACATATCACTACCTGTGAAATACAGCAAAGCACAATAATACTGATCATGGGGAATCAAACGCAAATCCAAACGTCGAAAATGTCGCACTTTTTCCTCCTCCTCTTTATCATTAATATTTTTTGGAAGGCGACAAACCCCCATAAATTTTGAATCACCCATTGAAATGGTGTCGGTGATCAAACCACAGTCAGTGAGTCTCTTAACAACTTTTTTAAGGAGCTCTGGCTTCTTTTTGTCAGTAGCCACAAAATCCGGGTGCGTCAATAAGATATCAATATCCCCAGATGAAGTTGCACCCCGTCGAAAACTACCGCAAACATTAGCAGTAAATTCTGCATCAAGATCTTTGATTTCTTTCTTGGCAATAGCTCTTATGACAACCACTTCTTCACGAGGGATTCGCAATTCAAAATCTTCAAAATGCTTCACACCAATCTTTTGGTGATGGTTCAGTCTATCCATATTTTTTCTTAGATCAGCAACTGTCATTATACCATCTTTAACAAATATGGCTGCGGCTGCTGGCCCAATGCCTGAGACTTTGGTCAGTTCGTTGATGGCTACGTTTGTATCATCTGCTCGAATTTTATTCAATTTGGCCAGTTGACCTGTGCTGATGAATTCATCAATCTTCTTGGCAATTTTGTCACCAATTCCATTTAGGCGTTGGGCTTCCTCCCCACTCTTGATTCTAGTTGGGTGTTTTGCAAGAAGACCAGCTGCTTTACGATAAACATTATATTTATGTAGTGCTCGGGTGACATTTTTCTCATAGTTGGCAAGTTCCATGAGAAAATCACAGAAGTCTGCATTCAGATTTTCAGTGTTTGGATTTTTGCGTTTGCTCATTGTTGGCAAACTTTCCTAGAAAAAGAAAAAAATCAATTTTAAAAATCTCAAGTCATTTTTTTCTAAATTGCATTTCTTTTTAAACAAACTTTTGAAGAAACATTTTTTAGATAAATAATTTCAGAATAATGCAAGAAAAATTATTAAAAACAAACTATAGTCAATCCTCAGGAAGTATTTTCAACATTTTAATGAGTTTGTAATTTTTGTATAATTTGTTTTCACCCTTGTAAATTATTATTGTACCTTAAAAAAAAAAGCTACACATTTTAATGAACAACTCAAAAATCTATAATTAATATTTTATTTTTACAAACTTTATAACAAATGTTGTTTCCTTTTTCTAACACAGTGACTATTGAAAGTGGACATGGAATATTAAGGTGATTGTATTTCAAAATGAATCAGCAAGAACAAGCAGCATTTTGGTCATATTTAATCGATATGCCTACCACACCTACAAGTAAAAACAAAATTTGAGAAGTGATCAAATAAGGAGACCTAATTAACTACAAAAGGAGTTTAAAATCAGAACTTTTATTTTCTAGATTATCTTGCAAAGAGTGTCACCAAGCAAGTTGTGAGAACAGAATCTAACAAATCCCTGGGTGCTATTATTTGCTGTAAGCATCGATTTACAATTGTATATATATTTTGGGGCTTTAAATTTTGTCAAGAAAGTTACTTAGCTGAGCTTACTATGGCACAACTTATGTTTTTGTGAGATTAACCAACTAACCCTTATTGCGCAATGAAGTGCTTAAAAATTGGTAAGATAAGGTTAGTTTATCACAATGTAACAGTAGCAGAACTCCATGTGAAGACTGAAATCATTACTAGTGAGTAACGATTTGTGGAGCAAGCTTGTTAATTTACACAATAGGATATGCTCTTGACATCAATTTTAAGCAAGGGAAGTAACTCATTTTGTTCTCGGAATAAGACCAAATAAAACTTGTAGTCTGCAAAACATTTTGGAGACAAAGATATGTGAAAAAGATTTTGACATTCATTTTAACAAGTTTAATTTCAGTGTATACGTAAAGTCAGAAATTCAGATCAGCTACAGCACAATTTTTATCATTTTTTGATTAATATAATGAAAACAAATGTTTGTTGTTCTGAATAAGCTTATCCATAAATTTCTTGTGCTGATGCTGCAGAAATATGACAATGAAATTCAATTGTAAGATATAGAGTAATTAATATTCATTGTAAATAATTCACTGACCCTGGAGTTTATTTCATAAAATATTTTCTTGACTAGCAACTGGTTTACATTAATCAATGTTTTTACTCATATTTTAGTTGCTTTTCTTCACAACTTTTCAGACTATCGGAAAATACTAGTCAACAATTGATAAGGGATGATAATGTTTTATCAAATAACAATTAAAGATAATATTAATACTAGTAACAAAAATTCAGGATTATAAGCAACAAATTATGAGGGAAACTCCAAAAGTAATGCCCCTCATTTTAATTTTTATGAGAGCCACAACACATACTGGGAACACAATAGTAATTGGACAGCAATTTTTTTTAGCTAGAAACCGTATTTTCCTCAAAGAAGTTCACAGGCAATGATAAATGAATAATGAACAACAGTCTGCATGCTGTATTTACATTATTTGGACTATTGTTCTCATTTTTGTTGCCATTTGTACGACGTTTCGGCTGTTGTATGATCCGGCCTTCTCCAGGTGCTAGGAATTTTGAACCGAACCCTTTATTACAATCACTGGGGTATATGATCTTCATTCCTTGTGTAGTAATGCCTCAATTGGAAGTCATGAGTTATCTCCCTTTAACTCTGAAGAAACGTACAAATGGCATCAAAGATGAGGACAATATATAAATATACTGTAAATACTGTCTGCATGCTGCGTTCATAAAAATCTGCACCAGCAAAGGTGACCCACTATTTTACTCATGTTATTATTGTTACTACAGAAACACATTACATATTGAGCATCAGTGTTCATGTCTACTGTTTGATCTTCATAATCATTCAGCAAGCATCAATGAAGTAAAGTTTCTTTTGCATATGGAGTAATTCAATTTAGACACCTCTGCTTCATATGAACTTTCATGTCAGACATCATTTTACCAGACTGCTGCTATTTTTACTTGCTTCCCTGATAGCTACAATCTCCAAGAATTTAAATGTAAAATCAATAGTCATCTTCTATCTCACTAACCTGCATCCTCTCTCTCATGCTCCTTTCTCCGTCCACTCCACTCTCATCAGTATTCTCATCCTTCTCTTACTCACTTCATGACACCCCCTATAACCTGTCACTGTTTCTCATAACTTTCCTCTCGTGTAAACCCCTGCAAAACAGTGGCAGTAAAATGCCTTGCTTGGGGTGATATGATTAAAAAACTGTAATAAAGAAAAGATTATAATTGACTGATGAGAAGGTTCAACCTGTACTACCATGTCCCCATCCTCGCATCTGTCCCTGATATGGGTTAATGTGATAAAACAGGACACATTATCTGCTCTTAATGTTTCTTTTACTGTTTTGACACCACAGTTTACTCTCGCCTCCAACAAAAATCTGGTGTAGGCGTCAAAGCTAAACTCGCAGCCGAGATTGAAAAAGACCTCCAATCCATATAGGACTGGGGTAAGAAATGGCTAGTAAATTTTAATGCTTCTAAAACGAAGCTACTGTCAATTAACCATCATCGACAATCTCACCTACCTCCCATTAGCATGGACCAGGCTTGCCTCCCAGAGAGTAAAACACTACGCCTCCTTGGTCTCACACTTTCAGCGGACCTCAAATGGAATGACTATATCGAATCCATTGCTAAATCCGCTGCTATGAAAGTCGGTTCTCTGTGTAGGGCCCGGAAGTTTTTTCTGTCTGAAACTATCCTGCACATTTACAAATCTACCATCTGCCCGTGCATTGAATACTGCTGCCATATCTGGTCGGGTGCCCCTGCTGTTCTCCTCGGGCTTCTCGATAAAGTTCAGAGGAGGGTCTGTAATGTGATAGATACCGACTTGGCAGACTACCTGCAGTCTCTCTCCCACTGGCGAGACGTGGCTTCCCTGTGTCTCTTCTATAAATACTTTCACGGCTTCTGCTCCGATGAACTTAGATCACTGGTGCCCCCTAAATACAAATTTGCACGAGATACTAGATTAGCAACTAGATCCCACCCTTTTACAGTGAAACAGATAAAATGCAGCCGTAACTTCTACTCCAACAGTTTCTTTCCTCGCACTTCCCGACTGTGGAATTCTCTTCCAAACGATTGCTTCCCCCACGGCTACAATCTCCAGGAGTTTAAATGTAAGGTCAATACACACCTCCTAACACACTAACCTGCTCCCATTCTATCAAGCACTCTTCCCATCTGCCCGACCCTCATCCTCGCTATCCTTACTCATCTGTCACCTTTCTCCTGACATTCCCTATGTCTATCCACTCCTTCTCTTTACGTTCCCCTATGTAGCCCCATGCGCAATAGTGGCAGTGGAATGCCTTGTTTGGGGTGAGATGATTAAAAAAAAAAAAAAAAAAAAAAAATTTCTAGAAAAAAAAGAAAAAGAAAAATCAGTCCTGTTTTTGACTGTTTTAGTTTTACTTTCATCTTGAGTGTGTAGGTCCATAGGCGGTTTACTTTCTGCTCATAGTAGACAGAATTAACATGTTATGCTTAATCTATATTCATATATTTAAGTTTCACTTTAAACAGCGTAACTTGATGTGGCTTTCTTTTAAGAAAGAATAAACTGAATTAATCTTTAACATTATTGCTTTTAAATATCCAAATCTGTAAAGTAGTTAATTCTCTTAAAATAATCTGTTTTTAATTTAGATGTTTTACACCCACATTGGTATTTATGTATCTATTTGTCAAACTGCAATAAATCTCTGTTTGGTTAGCATAGGTGAATTGTGAAATAAGGGATTGAATGCTAATAGTTCTGGTGCCTGGCTGGTGAGACTTATTTCTTTAAAAGAATAAAACAACAAAAACTGATTGATAACGAAAGGCAAAGATCTAGCTAATCATTCGTTTTTATAATTTTGATATTCAGATATGAAATATCTATAAGTCAGTCCAGTGTTTAGCAACCTTTTTTATTTTAGGGAGCCCTTGTAGAATAGCTAAAATTCTGGGGCGGAATCTAAATTTTAATAAAGTAAAAGTAATCATGAAATTTGAAAATACAAAATTCTGGTTTAGCATTCCCCAAGATTAGTGGTAGTTTTCATACACTCCTGATCAAAAATTTAAGACCACTTAAAAATCTTTAAAAAGAAATTTTTTTTATGGATAGATTTTAAACTCCTACCACTTAAGGTTACCAATACTACAATCTAAAACATTATGGAAACAAAAAGCTATATTCAAAACATTTTATTTAAAAATTTACATTTTTAAAAAATGAGGCGATTTACACATGATCAAAATTATAAGACCAAGGGTATAAATTGTTAGATCTATGGCAATTCCAATATTTTTAGTTCAGTTAGAGATTAGCGATCACTGCGTAAAGATGTTACCATGCCTAAAGCAAGCAAACTTACCAAAGTTGAGCGTTCTCGAATTCTAGAATTCCATAAGCAAGATTTGTCACAGCGGGCAATCGCAGCTAAGGTAAATCGCAGTAAAACTGCGATTTGCAACTTTCTAAAGAACAGTGAGAATTATGGAAAAGCAAAATCCTCTGGTAGGCCCCCAAAAAATTTCTCCTGCATTGAGTAGGAAAATAAGATGGGTTGTTATGAAAGACGGGGGACTTTCTTCTAGTCAAATTAAGGCAGTCACAGATGCTGATTGCAGTCCCGTAACCATCAGACGACACTTAAGACAAAAAGGCATGGTAAATAAAAAGCGTAAACAAATTCCTCGGCTGCTTCCACGTCACAAGTTGGACCGCTTAAAGTTTGGTCATGAATACCAAACATGGGACGTTGAGAAGTGGAAGAAAGTCCTGTTTTCTGATGAGAAAAAATTCAATCTCGATGGTCCTGATGGCTTCCAACGATATTGGCATAACAAAAACATGCCTCCTGAAATTTTCTCCACATGTCATAGTGGTGGAGGGTCCCTAATGGTATGGGGTGCCTTTTCTTACAGAGGGACGATAGAGCTCCAGGTAATGCAGGGTCATCAGAGAGCGGCTGGTTGTGTTAACATGCTACAAAAAGAATATTTGATGATGGAGGGCCATCGTTTGTGTGGGGATGGACGGTTATTCCAACAGGATAATGCTGCAATCCATGCTGCAAGACGGACCTTGACCTTTCTACAAGAAAATGGGGTCCATCTCTTGGGACATCCTGCATGCTCACTGGACTTGAACCCAATTGAAAATGTTTGGGGATGGATGACAAGAGATGTTTATCGAAATGGCAAACAATATTCAACAAAAAATGAACTTTGTGAAGCCATCTTCAGAAGCTAGAGCAACATCCCCCGCACCTTAATGGAAACGCTTATTTCTAGCATGCCCAACAGAATTTTTGAAGTCATCAAAAGCAGTGGAGGTAAACTTCATTATTAAATTTGGCTGTTAAATATTTTCATACACTTTTTGTACAATTTCGTAGAATTTTTGTCTCTGGTCTTATAATTTTGATCATGCGTAAATCGCCTCATTTTATAAAAATGTAAATTTCTAAATAAAATGTTTAGAATGTAGCTTTTTGTTTCCAAAACCTTTTAGATTGTAGTATTGGTAACCTTAAGTGGGAGGAGTTTAAAATCTATCTGTAAAAAAAATTCTTTTAAAGATTTTTAAGTGGTCTTAAATTTTTGATCGGGAGTGTATAAAGGGATTTATGAAGAATTTGCTATTTTTTCCTTTTTTACGGAGGCCAATAATGAGGAATTTAAATCCCTTGAGGAAGACAAAAAGTAAAAGATTATCCACTGAATTTAGCATCCAGTTTGAAATGTCAAATGACAAAGCCTTTACCTAGATATGGAAGTCATGCGTTTCATTTTTCTAGCTTTTTAAAGATAAAGATTTTTTTTTTTTTAAATATAAAAATAATTCATAAATTACTCTTCTGTTAACTTAAGGGATGCACTTGGCTACACCTTCACACTAGTTGAGAAATACTGAGTTTGTCTTGGACTTAAGGCTGTATCCCCAAATTGAGACTTCATATTGCACTTTTTTTTTAAAAAACTTTTGGAGATTTTAGCTATCAGAGAAGCAAGTAGACAGAAGGGAGTTCCACAACCAGGAAGCGCAATAAAAGAAGCTATTAGAATAGAAGAGACATTAAAAAGGGTGAGACTTTGATGCCAATCTAGTAGCACGAGTAAATGTGGTCGGGAAACTGGGAAAAAAGTTCTAGTTGCAAAACCTTAATATTAAAGACAAGCGAAATGATTTGTAATATTTATACTCAGCATTTACTATGTTAAACGGATCTTGAATCAAATTTCAAATATTGTGGGGACTTCTTGGATATCTACACATTAACTAAGGAGTTAGTCTCGGGGGTCAGATGATTGGATGCAGCAAGCTGACTGGGTTGAACTTGATTTACACATCCCATCATAGCTTATAGTTATGCTGCAATTGTTTTAAAAAAGGTCACTGTGTGCAAATAAACATTGAAGATGTGATATGTATGATGAACTATTTCAGCACTGATAACCTTGAACAATTTGCCAAAAAATGGTAACAGGCTAATAGTGTGGTAACTAAATAGGCCAGAGGACTGTGCAGAGCTTTTAAAAACAGGAACTATAGAAGAAGACTTCTAACAAGCAGGATAGATTGATAAAGTCTCCAGAGAACAGCATTAGATCTATCATCAGGCTGTTAACCCAGCTACTTTCGGGTTAAATAATGCATTTCTGTGATATTTTAAACTTAAAGTAAATAATATTTGTTTCAAATCAGAGTAATTAGACTTTAAATCAGGCAATATTCCTCAAATAAAGTTTCAGAAAAGTATATTTTATTTTTTGATTTTTTTTTAATAAAAGAGAATTACATTGCTATGAAAGATGACATAAAAAAGGTGCTAATCAGCTATTTTAGCAAACGCACACACACACACACACACACACACACACACTCTTCCTTCCAGTACATTTAAATTAGTTTTTGAAATACAACTAGTATTTTGCTTATTGGAAATATTAAATTTAATCTATAGATATTGCATTTTTTGTGGAGGTCCCTTTATTAATGCTACAAACATATTATTTTTATGATCAAAAAAATTAATTTTTTTCCTTGAAATGATTACTTAGTGACCGTATTTAATATGGTTAAGTCTAAGTTTATGGGATTATTGTCTTTAGCCCAAATGCCTGGGTTCATACAACTAAATGGTTTAAAATAGAAGAGTAGTTTTCAGGGGTTTATTTGGATTGTCAACATTCAAATTCTGTTGTTAGCAACATTAAAGAAGTTTATCTTTTCTCTTTATACATAGAACTAATGCAGTATAAATAAGATGGTAGTTTCTAGGACATAACAGATATAAACTTAAAATTTTTTATAATTAACATTTAAAGAGCTAAATGATATTCGGTTATATCACATGAAATGTCAGAATCTAACAGAAATTAATTTTATTTTCATTATTTTAAAGATGTTAGTCTTGTATCAATATTTAAATGCCTAGTTTTTTTGTTTTTTTTTTTAAATATATGTTTTTTTGAGGGAAGTGTATTTTTATGAAGGCCAGAGAGTTTGTATGAAAATTGTTACATTTTTATGGCCTTTTCAGCTCAGCAGTTGAAACCTACCAAAAGGATCCATTTTTAGTTTATGGAAAATTATTTTTTCATATATACTAACCAATGAGAGATGTGGTCTCAAGCTCTAGTAACATGCCTGAATAGTGGGGGGCTGGTGTGAGCATAATTTTCTGAATAAATACAATTCAAGGTCAGTAGATGAAAGGGGAAAGGACAGCTCGTCAATATAAAAAAAGGCACCAGTTATCATCCAGCTGTGGAAAGCCAAAAATTCAAGTGAAAATTTTCTTGTGGTTGGACAGACAAGAATAAAAAAAATTCTAAGAAATTTTCCCCAAACATGAATTGTATAAAGTTAAAAAGAAACTTTCTAATATTACTAAATATCTAATTGGAGTAGATAGACTAAACTATCGTCCGGTTCACACTCCACCCACGTCTATTGAACAGGTGAAGAGGCTCATCTCTTGTTTCCTGTCTAGGATGCGGTTTCCGGTTTTCTCTTTTCTAATCTCTTCAATCTTACGTAGCCCCCTGCACATCAGTGGCATTACCGCCTTGCTCGGGGTGATATGATTAAAAAAAAAAAAAAAAATTATCTCAAAGAGACACTTGTGGGGCAACTAAAAATAGGTTATTTCATTTTTTTTCTCAAAGGTTGTTTACACCTTTGTTTTTTTTTTTTACTGCCTTCTTGTATTGTTTATTCTTTTTTGTCATTTTCAAAATTCTTGTCTTTTCCCAAACTGGAATTTTTTCAAAATGTTTTTTATGGTAATCTTTTCTGTCTGAATTTTGTTATCCTGTGAAAAGGAAATTTTTGTGCCAACTCTGTATTTGTACCATTTTTTGTAATTGTAAAACAATGTTTTTCTTTCGTTTTTTTGTTTTGTAAATTTGCACATATTACTATTCCTACTAAGTTTTTGAGACTGGCACAAGAACTTGGATTTGGTAGGAGTAAAAGTTTTATATTTTGCACAAAAATATAGCTAATTCCTGAATACAAACAACAAAATTAATGTTTGTTTTTACGAGACCTTGTTGTCTGAATTTTTAAAGAAATCTGTACCTCTTGATTGGATAACTTTTCTCATGAAATAGTAGATTATCAAACTAAACAAAACAATGCTTGTCTATATTTCTGAGATGAGGTAGTATTTACACTATTTACATTATTCAGACTATTTTCCTCGGTTTTGTTGCCATTTGTATGACATTTTGGCTGTTGTACACTCTGGCCTTCTTCAGGTGCTAGGAATTTTGGATCAAACTCTTTATTACGATCACTGGGGTATATCATTCTCATTCCTTGTGCAAAGCCTCTTTTGGTAGTTGTGAATTATCTCCCTCTAACCTGACTCTCTAAGTTACTTGTTCTCCACTGCTGTAGCCTGGTATTGACAACTCTTTGGGTCAAGTCACTGGAACTAACCAATGTCTATATCCACTGGGCCCTGTGTCCTACACATGGCCTAGTGGATATAGCTGTTGGCTAGTTACAGTGACTAACTCAAAACTACTAAAAGAGGCTTTGCACAAGGAATGAGAATGATACACCCTGTGATTGTAATAAAGGGTTTGGTTTGAAATTTCTAGCATCTGAAGAAGGCTGAAGTGTAGAACAGCTGAAACATTGTACAAATGACAGCAAAGATAAGGACAATAGTTCGAATAATGTAAATAGTGTAAACAAAACAAAATAGTTAATTCAAATTAAAAAAAAAGGTATTTCTGTCGCCCCTTGAAAGTATTTCTGTCACCCCTTGCAACAATTTCTGTCACCCCTTGCAACAATTTCTAAGTAATTTCTTAGTGTAAACTAAAAGTTAGGCACGGTCTTAACTTACAAAAAGCTAAAGAGAATTGTGGTGCAATGAATATCGGGTCAGAATGAGAAATCAGAGATTTGTGTCTGAATTTCAGTTAAATTCGCTGTATTCACTTATACACAAATAATCTTGTGAAGGTATTAATCCGTCTCTTCTCCCTCCAGCTATGGGTTAAATAACAGAACAGATTGGATTCTATAGCCTTGGTTGGCAACCAATCTACTGCAGAAAGTAATGGTAACCAACTGCGGGAAAATGTTCTGTCCAGTCAATTATGTCTCTTTCAAGACATGATTGTCCAAGAGGCTATCACATGTGGCACTTAAATTATATTGACTGAAATAACAATCTGTTCTAAAGTTATAAGACAATTTCAAAGATAAAACTCTGCCACTGATTCTTCAAAAATATTAATAAAAGAAAAGAAAAACCATTGTAGCTGTTGATGCCCAGATAGTATTATCTTGGTTTTCATTCCAAAGGTATTAAAACCAAGAATCACTTTGTTAAAAGCAGACTGAAGAATATTAGTAATACAGTGAAGGAATTAGTGGTTAAATAACACAGTGCTTAAATTAATTCATCAGCTAACAATGAGACGTGTAAAAACAAAAAGACTTTCAATAAACTAAATTTGTTTATTGCACATTCTGCTGAGGAAAAAGTATAAAAATTTTATTTTTATAATTTAAAAATGTTAGTCTTGTATATATGTTTAGTCACCTTGACTATTTTTTTTAATACACGTTTTTGATAAAAGTGCACTTTTGTGAAGGCCAAACGGTTTTGAAATTTTATGCATTGGTTGTCTTGCTTTTTGTAAATTTACACCCATTACTATTCCTACTAGATTAAGTTTTTGTGTCTGGATTTGTTAGGAATAAAATTTTTATAAAAAATAAATTAATCAAAATATGTATTAATGTAAAGGATACATTTTTTATTACAAATGCATTAAAAAAAAAATGGTCTGTTATTACAAGTCAGTTAAGCTCATCACAAAATAATAGTTTTTTATTTTCTGTAAATTGACTCATTTTTTTCCTGTCACAAATAAGCCATACAACAAATTTCAAGCTGTTATTTTATGGTTATCTTTTTAATTTCTTGTTTACTTGGTCATCATTACTGACATTTGTGGATCTTTTTGGGGGCTCAGTTTGAACATTTCCATTTTGAGAGCCAAATTTCTGAAACCATGTTTCTACTGCTTGCTCAGTAACAGTATCTTTGCCAAATGCTGAGTTGATGTTTCTGCTTGCTTCAACTGAATTGTATCCCAATTTAAACTCATACAGAAAGAGGACTTTTGTTTGCACTGGAGACAACATATTTTCAAAGATGTAAAACAAAGTTTATGATGAACAGACCATCTGAAAAGTGAGGCACAACAGTAGAATGACCAACTTTACAATAGCAAATGTTATCAAGTAGCGATTCGATAAAATGTAAAATGTGTATTTTTGTTGGAAAAAATACATTTATAATATTAATGATGATGTTTCCAAAAAAAATTTTTTTTTCATTTAATTTTTCGAGGAATTTTATTTACAAATTAAAAAATTAATACAAAACTAAATTTGTGACAGTTTCTTTTTCTTTTTTTCTCTGTGACAAGGAACTCAGTTTTTGGATAAGAATTCTAACATCAAGTTACGTGATTAAATAAACTTTTTTTTCTTTTTAAAAGCTTTTAGGGAAATCTGTGATAATTTTAAAAATTATCACAGATTTGCACAAAGACAAATCAGGGTTCAGTTTAGCAATTGTTATTGGAAATGTAAACTAAAATGAATATTTGTTGTCATCATATCCGACACAAAATCAGGATCCATTTCAGCACCATGTGGATATTGTAAAATCGAAGAGACACTTTACCTTTCACATTTTAATTAAAATGAAGAGTAAAACAAAAGTCACTTTTATCATGAGTATTGCAAGGAGGTGCATTGTGGAGCAGTGGATATCGGCTCAGAACAAGAACTCGGGGAGCTGAGTTCGAATTCCAGTTGAATTCATTGCATTCACTTACGCGCAAATACCCTTAGTTATGGGTTAAATAACAGGACAGATTGGGTTCTATAGCCTTGGCTGGCAATCGGTCTACCACAGAAAGCAATGGCAACCTTACTGCGGGATAATCTTCTGCCCAGTCAGTCATGTTTCTTTCGAGACATGATCGCCCAAGCGTGTTTCACGTATGGCACTTAACTGACTGACTGATTGCAAACTACAGAGAGAGAGAAAAAAAAAGAGTTTTAAACTTAACTGACTCTTTACAAATGATACAATGAAAGTAGGTACCTAAACTTTTTGCTGCAAAGAAAAAAAAAAGCATACCATGAAGAAAAAAGCCTCCAAAACTTGATAAAAAAAGTTTTTAACGTTAAATGTTTATGGTATTATTAAAAGGAAAGACCAAATTATTTTTTGTTATTTTATTTAAAAAAATTTATAAGTTTGAAATTTATTTTGTTTAAAAATCTTTTTCCGTATTAGCAACTGATGTAATATTTTGAGATTTAGTGTATTTTACAGTTGAAAAACACACTGATTTGGAAATTCTTGCAAAAATCAAATAATTGCCAGATGTTAATGAAACTTTCAAAGCTTATTCATAAATGAATGCTTATTTAATTATTTTCATTGTTACCCTATCCCCCCAGTTACTTAATCTCATGAAATTTTGAGCAATTAAATTTTCATCCAAAAATGTTCTATTATTAGTTAAAAGCAAGACTCCTTGGAGAATGGATTGTAAATCGTCAATTTTTTTTCCTGAAAACATGCTCTGAATTGTAAAATAAAAAGTGCAATAAAACTTGGAGATTATTTCATTAAAGAGGCTTTTAATTGCTTTTAAGATTTATTAAAGATACTTTTAAAAGAAACTATTGTCTTGAGTTTTTACAAGAATTATTTTTATTTTTTTAAAATTTTAATTATAATAATTCAAACATCTTTTAAAATTCTGCATTACTTTTATCCAGTTAGATGATATTGTTATTAAGTGAAAACTATATTTACTAATCAAAAATTGAAAAGTTTGACAAATTATTTTGCATCAGGATTTTTCAAATAATTAAAAAATTGTTTTTGTATGTAAAATATTATGTAACATGCCCATGTTTGAAAGTATGGTTGACCATGCACAACATTATCAGAAAATAAGAGCAATGACTATCGTAAATTTAATATCAACATTCCTAAAATTAGATTATGAGAAATATTTTCCAACATTTTTAGATTACCAAGTACTTAAAAAGGGGCTTACCCATCATTTTCTTAAATTATGTTTGAATAAAGTCTCTGTAGAACAATAAAATGGTCAGCATCTTTATCAGCATTTTACTTGAGAAGCAATGACCAGTATGTAATGACTGCTACTGTTTGTTTTAAAAAATCTATTTTTCTGTTATTTTAAACTTAAAGCAATATTTTTTCAAATCAGATTAAGTATACTTTAAATTAGGTATCGCCACTAAATTGCTGTAAAAAAAAAAAAACAACAACAACAAAAAAAAAAACAGCATAGTATGAAAAAAAGAAAAAAAAGAGGCTTCAAACTTAATAAAATTAACTTTTTTTTGGTAAAAAAAAATCATGTTTTGATTTTAGTTAGTGGGTAACTAAATCATCATGAGAGTTCACAATGAAAAACGTAATATTACATAACTCATTTTTTTTTTTTCAGTGAAAAACACAATTTGAAAATTCTTTCAAAAATCAAATTATTGTTTGATCTTAAATGAAACTTCCAGGACTTATTCACAAATGAATGAAACTATTTTTTAAATTATTATTTTTAAAAATCTTGGTAAAAATAGTTTTTTTCCACATCTTTTACTCCCCTCACTCCACTTAAATTCATGAAATTTGAAGAAATTAAATTTTGTTGGAAAAATTGGTTTTATTAGTTAAATGCAAGATTCATTGGGGAATGTAAATCATTATTATTTTTTGCAAACATTTTGTCCTTTTTTCCAAAGATATGCTCCCAATTGTAAAAAAAAAAAAAAAAATGCAATAAAACTATGAAATTACTTAATTAGATAAGCTTTTAATTGCTTTAATAACGAATATATATTAAGACATTATAGTTTGAAAAAAAAAATTTTTTGATTGATAATGAAATTTTAAAATTGTTTTCATTTTTCTTAATTATAATAATTTATAAAGTTTCAAACATATTTTTAAAATATTTCAAAGATTTGTAGGTGTGAAGTTATTAAATTAGTAAGTGTAGACTATATTTACTAACCAATAATTGAAAAGTTTAATACAAATTGTCAAGTCATCATATTTTTAAAATAATTTTTTTTTTGTGTATAGGAAGTTTGTTTTTAAGTATGGTATTTTCTATGTTATATTAAAAGGTCATGTGTTTCATGGTTTCTTCCTCTTAGAGGAAAAAAAAAAGAAATTGGAAAATTATGTCAATTCTGATCACTTATGCATCTGGCTGTCATCACATGTCAAATCATACAGGGAGTGGGGAGGTCAAAAAGATCAACACTCAGTGATTAAGAAATATAGTTTTAGTCTAAATAAAAGAAAACTTTTTATTTTTAAAAATTCAATTAATCGAAAATGATTGAATGAAGGTACCTTCTTAAGTTAAATCAGCTAATATTCCTTAAATAAAATGTCAAAGTATATTTTATTTTTGGAAGATGAAAGACGACTTAAAAAAGGGTGCTAATAATAATCTATTTTAGAAAAAAAAAATCGATTCCAATGCCTATCAATATAATTTCTGTTTGAAATACGCCAGAGAATTTTGGTTATTGGAAATAGTAAATTAATCCTTTAGCTTCCAAAAAGCTAAAATGAAAGTTTTCATTTTCATTTACAAACCAAGGAATCGAAAGTTAAATGAAAGACAGTAAAAGATACCCATCTTGATCAAACCAACCAAATCATGGATTTTTTCGCCAATTCGACGTTTCAATTGGTAAAACATAAAGTGGTATTATTCAATTAACAGATATAGTTTTAAAAAAAAATAACCATGTCACTGAGCTGAGTGATAGTTCCAACGTCCAAATTGACTATTCTTTGCTTTTTTGACTCCTTAACTGCTCAGGTTGCGCCATATGATTCCCGAACGATCTATGGTCTGTTGCGATCAAAGTTGGTGTCTACATTGTATCATTGGTGAATAAAATTTAATGAGAAAAGAAAAATAGTGTAGCTTTCTAGATGACCAATATGTTGAATGAAAATGAATATTCAATCATCCTTAACTCAAAAGAAATGGATATTTTCGCACTAAACTGCTGAATCATTTAAAAGTTTCATTCATACTGAAAGCAAAGTAAAGGGATTTTTGTCGTTACTTCACAAACATACATCATCTACAAGTTATTTTATCATAATAACACAATAAATAAAAAAAGATTTTACTTAATAAATTTACTAATTCTGAGTTTCATTACATCTCTCTACAAACGCCTAAGTTCAAATGACACGACACTGACCGACAAGAGTTCAAAGTTCAATCCCAGGTCCGTACCAAACAATTTAATAAATAAAATATTATTAAATAGTAAAACAGCACGAAAACTTAAAAGCATAATTAATTTTCTTAAAATTTCACATTTTAAATTTACTATTTTTTGAAAATCCAGAAGAAACTTCTCAAAAAATAATGACATCAAAAATCACACGTGCGTAACAGATACACACACCTCCATGAAATAATCATTTTTTAAGAAATGTTTCTATCGAATAAGCGCTTTAGTTTTGTTTGATCTGCAATATCAAATATATTTTTTTCTTTTTTATATTTTCTCTAAATTTTAAAAGGGAAATTCAGATTACAATGTAAATCCATTGCAAATAACTGATCCTCCTTACGGAAGCAAAAAATAAATGTTTATTGTTTATTTACATCAAGTATGTCCGTACTTTATCTTAAAATAATTTCAATGAATGTTAATTTAAAAAATTGAAATTTATATTATTCAAAGTATATTCTTACTTATCTTTTTTTATGTGTTGTTAAAATAATGCTTAAATATAAAATTTTGAATAATTTCTAAACAGATTCGTCTTTCTTTTCTTTTATTTTCCTTCTTACACTTTTTTCTTTGTTTTGGCTAAGTGGGATTGTTACATAGAAAACTGACCCCCATAAAACTTAGAAAATTAAAAAAATCTTTGATATTCGTGATTTGGATAGTTTAATTGATAGGAATATGCAAGAACAAAATTAAAATAAAAATTCTTGGAGCGGTGGGTTACTGTAGGAAAAATATGTAATGGTGTGTGTGTGTTTAAGCCTAACGTTGTTTTATAAAAAACATCAAAATAAAATGGTAATGTTTTTAATAAGCGTAAATATTTGTTTTTTTAACGAGACTCACAAAAAGTTCTCAACTAAAAGTAGTAATATTTGCTCGGTGTGAATATCTGTTTTTAAGGAAAACATTAAAACAAACAAACAAAAAACCCCGAAACTTGAACTACTTACTGACAACAGCAACTCGACATGTATTGTGTAATTTCTAAATCCCGTTACAACGAGATCTTATAAACTTGAAAAAAAAAAATACAAGTATAATTTATTTTTAAAATAATAGTAGTTGCTTTTACTTTTAAATAAATGTGTCTGAAATAAAAAAATATATAAATTTTAGTTAAAAAAAATTGGAAGTAAAACTATCACTGATTCACTCACTTTGTTGACTAGTTACGCTCATTTACAGTTTTTTTTACGAGGAAATGAAATGTTCTCAATAATTAGCAATAACATGAAGTAATTTTGTTTTATGTCTATTTATTTTAAATTCGAAAATTTATGGTATTTTTAAAGTACTTTAAAAAATTTAACTAGTGTTCTAAAAGAAAAGTTTTGTTTTCTTTTAACCTGCATCTTTTTTCTTATTTTTTTAACTTAACGTTGCTTCGTTCATAAAGTGCACATTATTAGGGAATATTATTCGATTCATTAATAAAATCATAAGTGCCAATGTTGAATAATTATTTATAATAAAAATAAACCATAAAACATTTACGTCTACAACCAGTTGAAACGTCTGTTTCAGGTATTGTAAAAATCTTAAATCTCGTTCAGACGAGATCGGACTATAATTTTTTTTCGTTTGTTTTTATTCTTACTTTTATTTATTTTCCTTTATTTCTCTTAATGCCTACGTCTGACTTCTTCCATTCAGTATTTAACTTACACCCTTTTTTAATTCTCCTACTTCCTAAGAGACTTATTTCCTCTTTTTTAAAAACCTCCCATTTTGCTTCTTCACATTGGTAAACATTAAAACAGAGCTTATATGAAAAATAGAGGGGTGCATGCCTTCCAATTCCCCTCTTTCTATTTTAAAAATAATTCAAAAGAAACATTAAAATAATAATAGTTTTACTTCTTTTTTGTTTTGTTTGGTAAATTAAATAACAAAGATAAAGTAGGGTTTGTGAAAAGACAAAATAAACATGAGGTCTGTTTCTATTTCTTTTTAGTTGCTGTTACCTTTCCTATTTTTTAATTTTATTTTTAATATTCATTTTTGCTGAGTGAAAACGAAGATAGTGGTTACTTATTTTTTTTATCTGTTTTTTTTTTATTATAATTTTAATTGAAACTCGTGTTCTAAAAATTCAAAGAGATAAAGATAAAATTAAATAAAAAAATGTTCGCTGTTCTTAAATTAATTTATCTTTTTTCTCCTTAAACTCTCGTTTCGTCAATGATAGAAATAGAGAGAGTGAGTTATTTATATACAAAGAGAGGGGTAAATAGACAGCAAAAGAGAAAGAAAGAGGGTAGTCATTGAGGTCAGGGGTCAGTGTCTTTCTTATCACAAAACCACTCTGGCTTCTCCCAGATTTGGAGTAACAGTAAAAGCGTCGGGATTTTTTAATGCTTTTTGTTATTATTTTTTAAGCCCTTTCTCTCTTCGGTGGAATGATAAACATGGTAGGACGATGATGAATTTTGATTCTGTGTTTCTGTCTTGTTGTGGATGTACACGAGGAAACAGGTGTTGTGTTGGAATTAAGAAAAGGATTATGGTGCTGCTTCTGTGGTCGTCGTCGTCGTTGTCGTCGGCATATTATTATTTCCAATGATGATGCCCAGGAAACCACGGCCACGAAGGGAAAGATCTGAAGTCAGTTGTTGTATTAAATACTTAGTCTTTGGATTCAACGTTATCTTTTGGGTAAGTCAATAATTACCAAAAAAAATTCGTAACATCATTCATTCGACGTAAAACAGGTTTCCGTATTTGCATGTTGCTTTGTTTTTCATTCATTCATTCAATTGAGAAAAAGAAAACTTTACAATACGTTCATTTATTTAATTTCTATTTTTATTTTAGATTTTTTGTTTACAATACTTCAGATTTTTTTTTTTCAAATTAAAAAAAAAATGATGTTTCATTCATTTTTGTTTTCATTTTCTTTTTAATTAGATTATCTTTTTTGAAGCCATGTTTTGGTTGGAAAAATGTTTTGAAGATCGTAGTGACTTAGAGTTAGTCTTTTTTTTTTTAATGTGATAGGGATGTGTTGTCTGCTATAAGGTATTCGAAACTAGTACTTTTACCTTATTTCGAAACCCACCTGCTGGTTTCAAAGAGAAACATTATCAGTTTTATTTACTTGTATTCTTTTTCGTACTTTAAATTTCTTCTTTAATCTTCTTTTCATTCATTCATTCATTCAGTATTTTAGTTGCCTAGTAGAAATATAGTTCAAGGCTTATTCCTTTTTTTTATTTTTATTTTTTAAGAATTCCAATTTTAGTCAACTATAAATATAAAATTTAAAAATGTGTTGGACTAATAAAAAAAAAACAACTTTTTTACACAAATTTAAGAAAATTTTCTTCACTGATTTCTAATATAAAAATATTGTAGCAAAAAGTCTTATATTTTAATGTGGGACTAACATTTCGATGTATTTCAATAAATTCTACATTTTATTTCAAAATTATTTTCATTTTAAATCTTAAAAATCTTATTCTTAAAGACTTCATAAAGTTTATTTACTTTGTTTCACACGCAATAGTGTTTTTTCGTTTTTCTTTATTCGTCAGAAAACTGCACACATTTTTCAAGATTTATTATTTATTCATTATCTTGGATTCTTCTTTAAATCTTGCTTTCTTTTATTTCTGATTTTAATTATCCTTTTTTTCTGTTATCCTTTCTAGAACAAATTAAGAGTATTTCATTTAAGAAATATAAAATAATTTTCTGCTAAAAAAAGCTCAAGTCTGAAGAAATGGTTACTTTTTGTTATAACGAAAATAAAATTAGTGATATATATTGTTTACATTTTTAAATCAAATCATTTATTCTTGGTAATTTAAGACAAAATTGAAGCCAATTCTTTTATTTATTTCTTGATAGTCATTTTCGTAGTGATTATGTCTTGTTTCTTTTTTCCTACAGAAGAGTTTCTTCAGTTCTTTGTTTTATTTTTAAAAAGCAACCACGAAATCAGCTATTAATTCAACTTTTTTGTTAGCGGGTGATTTTTTTTAATTAATTTTTGTGGGTTTTTACTTTTTATTTATGTTTCAATATTTTTATTTTTTAAATAATCTGTTTGAAATGAAATGAATAATGCGACCAAATTATTCTCTCTAGCCATCCTTCCTTTCTTTGAAAGAGGACACCTGTTAAAAAATAGAAGCAACAGGCATTATGATTTTTTAGTTCTTCGTTTTTAAAAGACGTTCTTGAATAGCTCCACCAATATTTGCATGAAAAAATTAATCAGCATTTATTTAGAAAGTGTCATTCCTTTAAAAAATATAAATAATTTAATATTTTTCATTTTTAAGCAAGATAATTTTATTTTTAAATTTTTATGAGAAGTGAAATTTAAATTCGTTGATTTTTCGCATCTTTGTAACTTCTTTCTTTTTCTTTTTTTTTTTTTTTTTTTTTAACTGTCTTTTTATCATATGCTTTTCAAGTCAAGACAACATAAATAACATTGAAAATCTGTCGGAAAAACCTTTTTTTTTTTTTCATAGAACAGAACTACTTATGAAAGCATGGTCACATGACCTTCTCTTTCCTGACAATGATTATTTCGACGTGGATGGTATTTTAAAAAAATACCAGAAGGAATATCAATAAAATAAAAATAACAAGATAAATTTTATTTTTCAGATTTATTAAATTTTTCATCAAAAATAGACGGGCTTAATTTTTATTTTTCAGTTCTATGTTCTCAGCCTAAACAAAGCAAAAAGGATTTTTAAAATGTCCAAAACAAGATGAAATGTAGCAAAAATTAACTAGGTTAAAAAATATTTTTTTAATGGAAAGAACACATAAAGCAAGTAAATTAGGTTTTTTTTTTTAAGCATGATGAAGGGAGCACAAAAATCCTTAAATGATGGTCCAACACACACAAACAAACAAACAGAAACTGGTCCATGTAAAAAAAAAAAAAAAAAAAATATAAACAAAAAACAAACACTAAATTTTAGTGTTTTTTTTTATTTTTTTATTGTTTTTTTTAATTTTTTTATTGTTTTAGTGACTAAAACAATACAATAACATTGAACACCAATCTTATCATGTGTACTACACACTTATTTGGGGAGGGTGAGAATATTGGCTTTTTAGGAACCTCCACTAAAATCGCTAAAAAAAAAAAAAGCATATGAATTTTAAATTTAGTGTTTCTTTGAGATTCAACAGAAATCTCTCACAATTAAAGAACTTTTGTTAAAAAATATTTGCTGAGGTTTGCATTAAACAGAATATAGACTAGAAAAAAAAACTGATTTACATTTTTTCGCGTGCACACTTAAAAAAGAAAAAAAACTATTGAAAGAGAGAGAAAGAATGAGGGGGGGGGTGAAGAGAAGCAAGACATGTTTTGCACCTTGGCTGCACCTCCTTCTCAAACCTTATGATGATAATATGCGTGCGTGTATAAGAAATTAATCCGTGTTATCTCGAAAGAGAAATTAATGTGATTGCGATAAACTGATGACTGAAATGTTTATAGTAATTCAACTTCATTCATTTAAAAAACAGTGTGTTTTTGTTTGACACATGTTTTTAGTTTTTTACACTGTGTGTTTACAACACCTGGATTGAGGGAAAAAAACATTAAAACAACGTGTGCTTCGAATGTATTTTTTATTTATTACTTAACTTAGTTTCTGTGTGTTTAGTTAAGATTTTGTAAAGATGCGTGATTTTTAGCTTGTATAGGAAGATATATATTGTGTTGCTTCTTCCAGTTGCGTGAAGAACTTTTCTTTTCTCCTTTCCTCCGCCTGAACTGGAGAATAAATTAGCGCTTTTTTTTTTTTTTTTTTTTTTTACAATGTGTTCAAGATATTTAATTTTTAGAGTGATAATTAAAAAAAAAAAAATTTGTTAACTACCAAATTAAATATTTGCAACTTGCTTATTATGTTGCCATATTTCTTTGTTCAGTCTGGTTAAAAAAAAAAAACCAAGAAGAGAGAAGTTGATGACTGATATTGGCCTGCTTGCTTTGTGGGCGAAGAAGTTGTGTATTTTTCATTTGTCTTATTAAGTGTTTCGAACCTTGATGATTAATTTAAAAGAGCTAAAATTTCGAACATTGGTTTCCAAAACAGGCATAGGTCATTTAAGATTGACGCAACCCAATCTTCCTATTTATCTCAGCTTGGCATTTAATGTGAAAAAAAACCATAACTTAGTTCAAGTTCTAGGAGAGAAAAACAAACAAACAAAAACGAAGTCTTCTTCAAACAAAAAAGGACCTCGTTTTTTAGAAAAATCTCTTTCTTATTGGCAATTATTGCTGAATTAATTAATATTAATAATAATACGGTAATAATACCCACGCACATAAGCACCTTGGATTGAGAAGCGAAAGAATTTAGTTAAAAAAACAAAGATTCCCTCCTAAGATAATTTCAATTTTCAGACATGCTGTTGATGTGATTAGTAGTCGCTCCTTTTCTCCTCACCTTTTCTTTTTTAAACATCCCTTTATTTAGTTTTTATTTTTTTCTATTTTAATTATTTTTTTTGGTTAAAGACTGAATTTGAAATCAGGAGAAAAAGCACCAATTAAAAAAAAAAAAATGAATGCCTTGACTAATTTTCCCTGGTCTGGTTTCTAATATTTGACACCTTTTATTTCTTCTTTTTTCTTTTTTTTTCTTTTTTCTTTTTTTTTCTTTTTTCTTTTTTTTTTGTGTGTGTCAGATAATTTTAAAATATAATTAGCCCCACCTAAATTAATTTAAAATACTCATTTATTTCGGTGAATCATAAAAATAAAAAATTAACACTGAAAAAAATTTTTTAGCAAAAAAGATATTAAAAAATATAAAATTTAATTAATACATTTTTTAACAATCATTTTTTTTTTTTTCCAGTATAGAGAAATTTGTTGAATCAATTGAAAAATTCACTACTTTGTTGTTTGTATTTAAAAAAAAATTATGAATACAAAAAACAAAAACAAAAAACAATATTTACTGGGACAAGTTAAGAGGTCACTTTCTAATTTTGTTATTAAAACGTGCCAAAGATAAGAGAAAAGAATCGTGTTTTTTAAGGTGTTTTTATTTTAAAATTTGATTTTTTTGCACTTTAAGTTAAAAATTTAAATATGTTCGTTTATATTTTTAGATCTCTTGCCAGAGATATTGTCCAAAAATTTAAATAAAACTTATTCATTATTATTCTACAAGAAATTGAATATAAAACAATCCTTTTTTAGCCTTCTAAAAGTCGAGTTGTCAAAAACAAGTTAAGTTTCATACGAATTAATTCTATCATCAGTCAGCGCATTTAGTGATGATTAGATTAAATTCTTCTTCTTCAATGTGCCATGTCTCTTCAGGAAGTAAGCGATCATGGCCTTCCACGCCTCCTTATCCCTGGTGGCTCTTAGCACGCTTTTTCTTGTTACCCCACCTCTGCCATCCACCTTCTCAGGCCCTTCATGTTGTTATCCACTGCTTTCCCCTGTCTCTCTTTCCCTCTATCTGACCTGTGAGTATCAGATTCTCCAAGCTTGCCTTCCTTATTACATGTTCCAAGAACTTCAGCTGTCTCTTCCGGATGCTCAGTATTTATTCATTTAATGATTAATTTAATGTCTAAATAAATTTAACTACGACAGTGTAAAAACATTAATTGAATTTATTGTATTATCGTCTGACTTGTCCATTTTTTTTACTGAGTATTTTTTTTTTAATATTCCAGTCATACGAATCGTATCTCTAACAGTTATTTTAATTTTACTTGTTTAATAACGCAGTCATTGATCATGGGTATTTTTAAATGAAACAAAACAAAGATCAGCTGAATTGTTTTTTAAAATTAAAAAACCTCGAATGATGATTTTTTTTTTTTAAATAAATTAATTTTATATACATTCTGGCAAAACAGTAAACAAACATGAAATTACAACCCCGTTTCTTAGTGGGGAGAGTCACATCTTGAAATACACATGACGAAAACTGTAGGCCGTGTTTTTTTTGTTGTTGTTGTTGTTTTTTTTTTTTTTTTTCTTATATAATAAATGCTGGAAAAAGAAATCTTCTTGTGTTTGTAGTTAAAACTTATTTGATTATTTTCAATTAAAACAAAATCCTAAAATTGTGGTTAAACGGATAGTTACAGTTACATACATCCAACAATACATGCGAATTAAAATGTTGTTGAACCTATTATTCACTGATTCAGTTGTCAGGACAACTTCATTCATTTAATGAATGGGAGGATGATTGATTATCTTCCAAACTTAATTCCCTAAAGAAATTAAGTTTTAGTTCAATTCCCTCTTGAATGAAACAAGCAGGTACTTGCATGAAATACAAGAACAAGAGACCGAATGTAAAAAAAAATGGTTTTAATTTTTTTAGTTTGTAGAAAATCACACTCGATTTTTTTTCCAGGTTGAAATTTAATGACAGAATTAAAACAAAAAACTTTCTACTTCATTGTTATTGGTACTAAGATATTTGTCTAAAAATAAAGTAAATCAACTGGTAGTTTTTTATAGCAACATTTGTAATAAAAATGTGGCTTTTGTTGGCAAATTGTTGATTATGCGTGCGTTACACATGAATGCGTGAAGGACGAAAAATTCAATATTTTATTTTAATTATTTTCTAATGCAGTCAAAAAATATTTTCAAATTAAAAATATACTTTCTCTTCAAAATTCAAAACCATATCCTTTTATTTTCAAATTTAATAAATTAATGATATTTTGTACTTACGAATTTATTTAAGAAACATTTTTTAAATTTTTACTTTGATTTGAAAATGTTTCCATTGTGTGACAGTGTAAAAAGTAAAAATATTGAAGACAAAGCATTTAAAAAACTGATGTTATAAGCTAAAGTTATTTTATTTAATCAGTAAAACTAACATTCTTATTAATTATATGCTTCCGTCTACTAATTAGTCTTTGTGGAAAAAAAAAACATATTTGAATTGTTAATACTTACGGCTGAACGCGTGCACTTGCACTCGAAAGAACATGTCATTTTTTTTATTTTTATGACAATATGAATTTTGCACCAAACGTCTATAAAATGAAATTAAATCGGGTTATTTTTTTTAACTGCTTAAAAAAAGTGGATGTACGAATGAATGTTGGAACGTTCCTCGCTCTGCCTCAATTTTTAAAGATCTTCTAAAAAGTCAACTCAAAACATTTTCACTTTCAGCATTTCCATATGAAGCGATCGTTTGAGGTCTCTTAACGCAGTTACTTAGCTTATCACCAACACACTATTCAGGATGACGGTGGTTTTCTTAGCTACACTTAAATGTGTCACAAGACTGAAATTATGGTGCACCCAGTGAGGATCGAACTTGCTATTCAGTCGCAACTGATCTATCGAGACAAGCTTGTTAACCATTACACCACATTGAAGTATCCCAGCACCCTGTTCAGGATGGCAGATAAGTACAAGACCACCTACCTAGAGATCCACCCAAAAGCACTAGCACATGGTAGGTAGATATATTTGATGTCCTCTTTGCGTATACCTGGGTAATATGTGCCAAGAGATCTGTTGAATGCACAGCAGACTGCTCTCTTGTCGTCGCCTTGCGGCCATTGGCCGAGATAGAACTCACTACACCCCTCCAGTATTCCCTGTGTATTTGGAACCCTGGCGCAGTTTGTAGCGAAATTCATAATCTTGTCAAATAGCTGAATACTTGATGCTTCGCCAGGGCTACCAAGGGTGTCTTTATTGTGACACCAACACTAGATGTTTGCCTCCAGGCTCCATCCTGTTATTTAACCCATAACTGGAGGGAAGTGACGGATTAATACCTTTCACAAGGGTACCAGTGCTTAAGTGATATGCTTATGGCATATCACGTTGAATACACTGGTTCTCGTTCAATCACTGAAGTTAAGCAATGTTAAGCCTGATCAGTACTTAGATGAGTGACCGCTTGAGAATACCAGGTGATGTAAGCGTTTAGTGATGGATGTGCATTGTGGTTCAGTGGATATCAGCTTGGAAAGAGAAATCGGTGAGCCGAGTTCAAATTCCAGTTGAGTACTGCTCTCTCAGCATAATATCTGAGATGCAATATGTAATTTGGAATTGGCCAAAACACTATATATTTTTTTAATAAGATAGTTGAAGGAAAAGTACATCAAATAAAACATGATTTCTTTATATAGCTAGTTCAGTCAGTTAAGTGCCATACGTGATACACGCTTTGGGCAATCATGTCTCGAAAGAGACATGACTGACTGGGCAGAAGATTATCCCACAGTAGGTTGTCATTGTTTTCTGTGCCAGCCAAGGCTATAGAACCCAATTTGTCCTATTATTTAACCCATAAATGGAGGGAAGAGATGGATTAATACCCTTTCCCAAGGGTATTTGCATGTAAGTGAATGCAAGAAATTCAACTGCAATTCGAACTCAGCACCCCGATTTCTCGTTCTGAGTCGATATCCACTGTACCACAACGCACATCCTAGCTAATTAGAACTCATATTTGAGTTGAAATTAAAATGTGCTTGAGACTCAAAGGGCTTATTCCTCTTGAGCAGAACTAGCTTTTCAGAAGTGGGTTAATCTTTGGTGCCTAAAATCTTACCAGAGGGAAGATGCTAATGCCAGAAAGATTTGAGCAATTTTTGTTCTTCGTCTCACGTATGCATACACTTGATCATGTTCTATATCCTGTTCCGTATGGCGTATGGATAGATAGCTAACAAAGCCATGTTATACCATCAATAAAAAGGCCCTGTATACAGAGCACATCAGGTGCTGACAAATTTAATAAGATCATTCAACTCTTTTATTAAAACTTGCAGACTTGGTCCTCTCTAATAGATATTTTTTTTTTTTTTTTTCATGAGTGTTCTCTTATGCGTGCCAGCGTCTGTAAAAGTGGAGGTTTAAGGAAGTGTTGGAAAGTTTTCAGCCAAACCCATTACTTAAAATTTGATCAAAGAAATTAACATAATGTTTTCTTTTTTTCTGAAGGGAGCTATGCAGCACTCCTTTATATATCCGGTATGGCTCCCTCTTTAGCATTCATTGCCCCCCACTGCCATGACAAACACTCTTCAAGATCTCCAAGAAGACCTTGTGGGGGAGGGGGCTGATGTCTGTGATTTCTTGGCTCATGACAAATCCAACCTACAATTGATCCTTGATTGTTTCTTCAAGGCTGCAAAGCTGTTTGTCCTGCTGATTAGTTTCAGAAAAACTGAGGTGCCCTATATACCAAATATGTGACATTGTTATCATTATAGATGGTACTTAAAAGTTGCAAATGTTGAGTTTCAAGTACCTGGTAAGTAAAATCTTATGATGACTGCTTTGAATCAGTAAGTTGGGAATTTGGGAGGGGGTACTAATGACTTAACTAGTATAATTTAAAGATGTACAATACATCAATCCTTTTTTTTTTTCATTTCATTGCTGATGCGAATTGAGGATCCTGGACCACAAACATGAAAAAATTGGGAATCTTCCATGTGTGAGCGTTTTGTACTATGTTCAAAATCTGGTTGCAGAATTATATCATCAACCATGAACTCTTGGACTGTGCCAGTATTGAATCTTCCTTAGCAAGACCCAACTCCAGACAGTGAGATATGCTGTCTACGTGAAGTAGTACCAGATACCAAGGTACCTGCTGTATAAAAAGTTGGCATGTGGAAAAACACTAAGCCAACCAATAAAAAATTACAAAGACTCCATTTAAGACTGCTCGCAGTATTGTAAGACTAGATCAAATAAATTGGAAGAGAATTAATCATTCCTGCTAACAGTAATCATTCCTGCTATAATCAATCAAGCTTTTACAAATTTTGAGGTGGCCCAATGTCAAATGCTCATTGCTGTGAAAAAACAGCTCAACACAATGTGTATATGGTGTAAAAGAACATAATTCTTTATGTTGAAAATATTTTGCGAAAGTCCTGATAAAAATTTTACCAACTATAAACACGTCAAAAACACTATATTTCAACATTAATCTTTATCAAATCCATTCTTAAGGACTTTAACATATATTTAGCTATCACTACCACAACTGGTTTTGATATAAAAATATCCCCAAATAATCATGCGGACAATTCCCAAACATAAATAATGGCTTCTAAACAAACACACACACACACACACACACACACACACACACACACACACACACAATGCAAATGAAGTTTGTCACTTAGCTGATTGATGTTGTTTTCATCATTCTGACTCCAGAGTTTTGTGGGAAGATCTGTCTGTTCACTCTTCAGGGGTTATCAGCAATTTACTACTAATGTCCCTTTTTATGCACTTATTGTTGGTATAAAGTTTTTACATATTGTTTATGTATGTGTGTGCACATGCGGTCATGTAGCCGTCTATGCATTTGCGATATATATGAAATTAATTATTCGCGTAAAAAATGAAATACAATTTTCCTAACTCAAAAAAAGACTATAGAATGCTCAAAAATTAAAAACAACAGCCTGAAACCGGAAACCAAATGTCAACAACTGAAAGAAAAGAAGTAAAAAGAAAGGCAAAGGAGTGAGTATAAAGTTGAGGAAAAAGTGATGAAAGACAGTCACAACACACCAGATGAGCACATGGGTGCATGCATGCGTACAATAAAAGAAAAAAAATTGCACCAGTGATAAGTGTATATAAAAAAATAAGTCAAACTATAAGCATTTAATTGTTGATATCCCCTGATGAGTGGACGGATGAGTCTGTCTCTGAAACTCTGAAGTTAGGATGCTGAAGGTAATATCAAACAGTTCAGTGACAAGCTTTTAACTTGTATTAATTATACACACACACACACACACACACCAAAATGACTACTCATATATTTGCATGTGCATTCATACACATATATGCCAAGGCTTTTGAATACCCAGGCTGGTAAATGTCATTTACCCATAAAAAAAAAATAATGGGATGTCTATTCAAACACATGTATCCATTAAATATAATGTTTATAGTAATAAGAAATAATTTTTGCTTATAAATAAAAACCATTAATTCCTACAAAACCTATTACTTTTTGTTACAAAAATAGAAGATATTGACTTTGAAAGAAGTGAGATGTGCCTTTCTTAGCAAAGACAATTGAGTCTTTCTTTGCTGTGAAGTCTTTCATGTCCTAAGTTGTTTAAAGTGCCCACAAGCACATATGTATTAGTGTTTCTACATTCTCACCGATAGCAGCCCATCTCAAACCAAGTTGTATTTATGAGGAGTAAACGAAAACAAAGTTAGTGAATATTGTGCATATTTATTTTTTTTTTACTTGTCTCTTGTATTGTGAAAGTAATTTCTATATGGATTTTATTTAGCAGATTTTAATCTCTCAAGTGCGTTGAATTGGAGAATCAGGGACATCGAGTGATGGCAATGACAGCTCAAGGGATGTGATGGCACTTTATTTTTTTTAATTTTTTTTGAAGGGACTAGAATGCCAGAATGTGTCTAGTTATATTCAGATTTCTTGGAGGCAAAAAAAAAAAAGATGGATTCTATGACTTCACCTTTTCCTGCAAATGTTTGTTTAAGAAATACATATTTAATTTTTTTTTTTTTCCCCCTCATACATATCTGGTATTCTTCAGCCACCTTTGTCTCGCTGTATTTTTATTGATTGGCAACATAGTCAGAATCTCTGTTCAACTGAAATAGAAAGACTATGGGAATACGTAGGCACATATTAATGTGGGTATAGAAATGACCAAAAGTCTCAGCCATTAAAAACTTATGCATTCCATCATTTGATTTATTGAAATGATATCTATCTAAACTTATTTATAAATGGAACTTTGTGTGTGTTTATGTGTGTGTGTGTGTATCCGTTACCTATAGACTCCAAAACGGCTGAACCGATTTTCTTGAAAATTTACACAGTTGTACTATAAGTATCTGCGAGTGTTCTTAGCTAGGTTTTGTGTCGAGGTGCCCCTGATAATTATTGAAAATCAATAATAAAAAAATCGGGTTATCGAAGGAGTGGTCCGATTTTAATCAAATTTGATACATTCCATAGACAAAGGCATAAGAAATGATATTCAGAAGTTTCAAGGTTGCAGTTCTTACAATAGTGCAGAAAATCGAGAAATATCGATACCAGGAAATCAAAATTTGACTTACATCCATTCATTTTTCTTTCAGTCTACAGTTTCGCTTTAACTGGAAACTTTTTAGTCTTTCGTGCCAACGTCCAAAGAGTCTGAGCTCCAGAACCATAGATTAGTTTTAAAGCTTTCATTACACCCGAGCAACGCCGGGCTATACTGCTAGTTAGACATAAGTATAGAAATAAAGATATCATACATACACCCATGGATCAAATAAGATTCCATTCAACATTCACAGAAGTGAAGAAACTAAAGAATACAGCAACCAAAGTGATAAAATATTTTTTATTTATTTATTTTTTTTTTAATAATCGTTTCACCCCAAGCAAGGCAGTACTGCCACTGGTGCGCAGGGGGTTATACATGAGAGGTGATCGGTGTTGGGGTACAGAGGTTGTTGGAGAAAGGATAAGAGAAAGCTGTTGCACTTAAACTCTTAGCGATTGTTGGTATCAGGGAAGCAAGTATATGGAAGGGAGTTCCACAGGTGGAAAGTGTGAGAAAAGAAGCTTATAGAGTAGAAGTGACGGTTACATTTGACTAAAAGGGTGAAACCTAGTTGTAAATCTATAAGCTTGAGTAAATTCATGCGGGTGGGGCAAAATAAGATATCGAAATTGGTCCAAAAGAATGCATTATAATCACTGGTCACTGGTTTTAATGCTTGTTGTGTGTGTGTGTGTGTGTGTGTGTGTGTGTGTGTGTGTTTGTTTTTTTTTGTTTTTTTTTCCTTGTTTTAATAAACTCTTAATTTATGAAAATCTAATTTATACAAATAATCAAATATTTTTTCATAATGTCTGGTTATTTTTAAAGAGTTTTTGTTTTGCATCAGGAATCATTAGCACTAAAAGAAAAGCAACA
>JBBBDQ010001949.1:55000-200000 GCA_037127315.1 Ascarosepion bandense
ATACATACAAGAAATAAGGTATTTGAAAAAAAAATAATTTGCACAACATGAAACAAAGTAATATTCGATATAGCTTCCTTCTATAAATTTTATTTTTGTTAGTTGGTATTTATGGATGTGCGTTGGGGTGCAGTGGATATCGACTCTGAACCACAAATTGGGGAGTCGAGTTCAACTTCTAGTTGAATTCCTTGTATTCACTTATGCACAAATACTCTTGGGAAAGGTATTTATCCGTCTCTTCCCTCCAGTTATGGGTTAAATAATAGGACAGATTGGGTTCTATAGCCTTGGCTGGCACAGAAAGCAATGGCAACCTCCTGTGGGATAATCTTCTGCCCAGTCAGTCATCTCTTTCGAAACATGATCACCCAAAGTGTGTATCACATATGGCACTTAACTGACTGAGTTGGTATTTGTCTATACTTCTGATATGAGGTCGTATTTACATTGTTCAAACTGTTGTCCTCATCTTTATTGTCATGTATACATTTCAGCTGTTGTATGCTCAGGCCTTCTTCAGGTGCTAAGAATCTTGAACCCTTTATTTTGATCACTTGGATGTATCATTCTCATTCCATGTGCTATGCCACTTTCAGATACCATATTGTTATCTCCCTTTGACTCAAGTCTTTAGGTTTTTGTTTCCACTGCTGTAGCCAGGTATTGAACACACAATTCTTTGGGTCAAGTCACTGGAGCTAACTAACGTCTAATTCAGTGGGCCATGTGTCCTTGATATAGACATTGGTTAGTTCCAGTGACTTGATCCAAAGAGTTGTGAGTTCAATACCTGGCTACAGCAGTGGTGAATAAATAACCTGGAGAGTTAAAAGGAGATTATTATGTAGCATTGCACACGGAATGAGAATTATATAGCCTAGAATTATATAGCCTAGTCATCAAAATAAAGGGTTTGATTCAAAATTCCTAGCACCTGAAGGCCAGTTTGTTAGTGTGTATATATATATATATATATATGTGTGTTTTATAATTGTTTTACTCCAAGCAAGGCAGTACTGCCATTGGTGGGCAGGGGGTTACAGGGAGAAGAAACAAAAAAACAAGTTACAAGGGATATCGATAAGAGAAAGGTGGCAATTGATGCTGCATTTAAACTTTTGGAGATTGTAGCTATTGGAGAAGCAAAAATATTGAAGGGAGTTTCACAAGTGGGAAGTGCAAGAGAAAAAAAACTGATAAAGTAGAAGTGGAAGTTACATTTGACTATTTTGACAGTAAAAGGGTGGGACCTACTTGCCAATACTCCACCCACGTCTATTGAACAGGTGTAGAGGCTCATCCCTTGTTCCCTGTTTAGGATATGGTTTCCGGCTTTCTCTTTTCACTCTTACGTAGCCCCCTGCACATCAGTGGCGTTACCGCCTTGCTCGGGGTGAGATGATTAAAAAAAAACAAATGTGTAAATTCATGTGGCTCAATTACATTGCAGATCCTCTATTGGATTTTGTTGAGGGATGAAATAGCAGGAACACCCAACCAAATGTGGCAACAGTATTTAATGCATGTACAAATTGTAGATATATAAATGAGCAAAATGGATTCCATGTACCCAAATTTTGTGCTATCTGACTGACATAGAAATATGATTGACATTTTGTATTTGAATTTCTAAAATTATTGTATATGAATGTATTTATATTTGTTGAAGTATTTTGTATTTGTAAATCGTAATGTGTTTGTAGTCAGTAATTTTTAGGGGATTTTTAAGACTTTTATTGAATGCAGGATGTGCGTTGTGATGCAGTGGATATCAGCTTGGAACGAGAAATCGGGGAGCCGAGTTTGAATTCCAGTTGAATTCATTGCATTCACTTACGCGCAAATACCCTTGGGAAAGGTATTAATCCGTCTCTTCCTTCCAGTTATGGGTTAAATAACAGGACAGATTGGGTTCTATAGCCTTAGTCGGCAACCAGTCTACCGCAGAAAGCAATGGCAACCTACTGCGGGATAATCTTCTGCCCAGTCAGTCATGTCTCGAAAGGGACATGAGAGCCCAAGCGTGTATCACATATGGCACTTAATTGACTGACTGAATCTTTGATGGTAGTGTTCTCCTTTAGTTATCGATGCTCAGAGGCAACTTGTATCAATTAATTTGCTCTTGTGATGCTATTTTTTACTGTTTTTGCTGAATCAGAATACACGTCTTTCATAAACAAGACTTTTAAATTTATCCTGAAGGCCAGAGGGTACAATATCTGGACCGGTGAGATCATAACAACCAATATGAGAATATTAGAGGAATTCATTATAAGGACTTGTGTTTTATTTCCTGCTTACATTATTATTATTTTTTTAATTTGATTTTGCTTATATTTATTTTTTCACACATATTTAGATGTATTTCTGCTAGTCTTTCTGGGATGAGATCTTCATTTACAGTCAGACGATTATCTTCATCTTTATTGTTATTATCATATTTCGACCACTGTGCTCTCCAGCCTTCGAGTGCTTGTCTTGCCAGATAACCTTCAGGAAATTTTAAACTGAACCCTTTATTTAATCTATAGGGTCCTTGTTCTCCTCTGTTCATATCTAGGGATCTAATTTTTATTTAGCACTTCTCGCTCAGTTTAAGATTGTACTACTCAGCTCGGGAATTGAACTCCCAATTACTATATCACTAAATTCATGAACCAACACTTTAATTCAATAAGCTATTGTTCCAGGTAAATGATGTAAGTCAATATTAAGAGGTATTTTACTTATTTGATTACATTTCAGCACATACAAAAAATATACTTCATTCAGTATATAACAAAACCAACACTACCAATTAAGGGGTGATATTGAAAAAGGAAATTACTTACTTGCATTGTTTCTTCTTTTTTTTCTTTTTTTTTTAAAGCTATGGCTTGGAAGACTGTTACATCATTTTTCCAGGTGGGGAGAGCTTACTTGAAAATCAGCATTTCTAACACTGACTTTTTACTGGGCTTGGACATATATAATTAGCACTGGTGGGAGATACACAACTATTATAATAGATGTTATGTCAAAAAGAAAAATATTTTTGCTCTAACAGTCTATACCACCTAATTTGGGGTTATCATCAGAATGGTGATAAACTACATCTGGCAACAAGGTCTCTGATCAAGAGATTGGAGGTTTTGAGGAGCCTGGAACCACCTCTTAATTTCTGTTAATGTGCAGTCCGGGCTCACTTATTTCCCTTAGTCCTGGCTATAATGATAAACTACGTCGGCAACAAGGCCTCTGATCAAGAGATTGGAGGTTTCGAGGAGCCTGGAACCACCTCTTAATTGCTGTTGTTCCCATGTCCTGCAGCACCAGTTAGGGTCCCAGATATGGGCAAATAGTGAATTCTAAAACAAAATTCAGTTTCATTTCTATAATGAAATGAGCAACAGTACATTTTTTTTATAGCAAAATGGCAATCAATGCAACACTAAACAAATAGAAAGATACATTTAGAGTAAAATTGCCAACAATAAATTTTATGATCTACAAACTATATATCTAAAAAACATAATTTTATACTTTCAAGTAAAGTTATTTATATCTATAAGTGACGAGGGTGGACATTGTAAGTGTTTGTTTGGTAGATTTGACTTAGTGTCTGCATTTTGTGGTCTAGCTCGACAGGAGTTGCACTCAGATGTAGATCAGTTTTAGAACGCTAACAACACCTTGAAATTTTTCAGAAGGCCACAATTAGGGGTCAAAGAATATATTATCACCCCACAAAGTCAGGGATCAGTTTATGTATTGATTATAATATAGAATCGATCATCCCACTTAATATTATCTATATATGTTGCCCCTCCCCATCCCACCCTAATCCAATAGAGACTTTCTACATTGTTATCTATATCTATAAAAGTTACGAGGGTGGACGTTGTGTAAGTATTTGCTATGTAAATTCATATGTTTTTTATTCTTATTATTCCTTAAACTACCCGAGTAAAACTGGGCAAATTTAATCTATAAAAGTGAGAAGGGTGGACGTTGTGTAAGCATTTGCTATGTAAATTTATCGTATGTTTTTTTTATTCTTATTCCTTAAACTACCCAAGTGAAGCCAGGCTAAACTGCTAGTATACAATGTATATTCAGTTGAAGTCAAAAAATTGCATTTAAATGTTTAGATTTTTGTCATACAGGGTGATATGCTGTTTAACAAAATCAACAAACAAAAAATAAATTTGTGGTTGAATCACACATTCAATGCTATAAATAACAATTTTTTTCCCCTTTCTCTTTTTTAATCTCTGATCCGGGTGCTTCCACTCATACACAGTGTTTCTTTGTCATTTTTCTGTTCTTATTTGATAATGTTGAATTGAAAGTTCAATATTGATGTGAGTGCTAAAACGTGTCAGCCTAACCAATCTTCAAAATTTGATTAAATGATTATTAGATTTTTGGTAGGGTAGAGATTTCTCACTTAGCCAAGAACTTTTTGGTTCCTTCTTGCTAGTTACGAAGCACCAAAATATTTTTGAGTTCTGAGAATGACATCTAAAAGTTAGTTTTATCCTCATCGAATTCTCCAAGATATAAATATCAATAAATTAAAAGCCTACTATATTTTTCACTGGTGTTTTGTACCATAATGAACAGGCAGCTTATCTATGTATTGTGAAATTAGATTTTAATTTTTTTTTCTTTTTATGTTACCTTTAGATGACTGTTCCCTTAATAAGAAGAAATGTAATATTTTTATTTAAGATCAGTTTAAAGTACCCAATGAGGCTTAAAATTCCTTGTGATTTGCTTGGAAAGTTGACATGCTTACTACTAAGTTACAGACACATGCTCTCAGCCTTCAATCAATTTTATTTTTGTGGCCTGTGTTTCTGTATACATTTTTTTTTTTTTTTTATATATACATGTCTGTTTTCATTTTTTTTATATACTTTTTATTGAAATACTTACATTAATATTTTTTCTCCAATCCATACTTTAAGCCATTTTAATTCTGACAAATGTCACTTGCAGGCAAATGTTCTTCACATTTAATATCTTCAATTCTTCATCTATTTTACTACTTCTTACTTTGAGGCTTTCAAAAGAATATTTTTGATGAAGAATTTTTAAAAAAATTCATAAAATATTACTTTTTACATTAAATTTCTTTTATTCCATTTATTCTTCTTAACTTTAGATTTTTCATCCACTCCTTCAAGTTCATCAGTTTTAACAATCACTGCAATAATTAAATATCAGATGATAATGATGATAACTTTAGATTCCATCATTGATAGAAATGTAGAAACTATTTACACTATTTGAACTGTTATCCTCATCTTTGTTGCTATATTCACGATATAGAAACCTGTAAAAATATTGAGTCTGTGAATAAATTTTCTGTTGCTGATATTTTTAATTTTTTTTTTTCATACTGAATAATTATTTATGTTCTTGTTTCTACCTTATGTGCCTCCTTTTCAATATTACAACATCCTTTTTTTGATCTGTCAGTTAAGTGCCATACCTGATTCGGGCTTGGGGAATCATGGCTCGAAAAAGACATGATTGACTGGGCAGAAGTTTTTCTCACAGTAGGTTGCCATTATTTTCTGTTGTAGACTGGTTGCTAACCAAGGCTATAGAACCCAATCTGTCTTGCTATTTTACCCATAGCTGGAGGGAGAAGAGATAGATTAATACCTTTCTGTGGGGACCTACCTACAAATGGACTTGTCTACACCTTGGCTACCAACTCTGAGTGGAGAGTCACTGAGTGAGTGAGTGAATGAGTGAGTCAGGACTCCTGCGAGAGAAAGTACTCTCCAGTCCACATTTACCTTTGTCCTACGTTTCCCGAGAGTATACTATTCAACCTTATATCCGAGTCCATGTTATCTTTCTATAGCCCTTTGGTCATAACACTTTCCTAAGGGTATTTGTGTGTAAGTGAATAAAATGAATTTGACTGGAGTTTGAACTTGGTTCTCAGATTTCTTATTCTGAGCTGTTAACCACTGCATCCATTTTTTTTTTTTTTTTTTTTTTATAATAATAAGTCCCAACATCAAATATTGATTAACATTCAAACATACATTGTAAAATTTTATCATGTAAGTCAATGTTTTTACAATAAATTTGACATTAACCAATTGATGTTGGTAAAGTTTTCACAATATATTTACATTAAATACTAATGTTTCTACTGGACATGTAGAGAGGAATCACATTTCTGTTGTTATTAAGTAATAAACTGATCCACCCCAGAGTTATTACGTTATATCAGATTTTATCATGTAAATCTGCTTTCGCAATTGTTACGAGGATGCATTTATATATAAAGAAATAATATTAATAATGTCAAAAAAGTTATAGTAAGGGATTCTATTGAGTTCCACTTGTTGTTACAAAAAAGTTTTAATTCATGAAGTAGTTGTTAAATAGAGAAATTAGGAACAGAATATTTTGGAAGATTGTAGAATGTTCAAGTAAAATAGAGAGAATTCAAAATGTTCTAGAAATATGCAAATTAGGTGTTAGCCACTATAAAAATAGGTTTTGGGAAGAGAGTAGAGTTGTTAATGTCAGCAAATCCTGTTATCAACTCTGGCCCGATTCATGGATCCAGCCGAAAGATTCTCTAAGAAAAGTTGCCGACCAACTAAAACCTGAAAGAGAACCTCATAGAATTAAAAGAGTAAATAGATTTTTTGACCTTTTCATTGAGAATACTGGAAATTATTTTTTAATATACACATTTAAGGATTTCCAAAAAGTTTAGCACTTAAACTACTTCCCTAACTTAACTGGGTAAACATACTGACCCTTCCTTCTCCTTCGTAACACTTTGCCTGCCAGTAGTAAACTCTGTTGTTCTTTTTGAATGCAAAAATTGTAAATTTTGTATATAGATCATTTTGTGTTTATCGTAAATTAAATATTTGTATGTGAGTTAACTCTGAGTTTTGGTCAATCATTTTTTTTCTTCTTTTGTTACACTTAACACGTAATACTTAGCATTAACCAGTTGATGTTGATAAAACTTTCAGGATATATTTATACAATCAAAATACTGATGATAATTTGTTTTGTGGATATTATGTCTTATTGTAAAAACAAAATGCAATATAATTTCTTGTTTATGAATAAATCCAAAAGATATAGCTTATATTAGGTTGAGTTTTAAGTGATTTTCATTTTGGAGATTGAATTGTAATGATATGTATCATCCTAACTACGAGGACAAGTAAAAAATTATCCAAACTTTTGTCATAACATGCATGCTTATAGTTGATACCATTGTGGTTATATGATCAGTTCGAGCTTGATTGCACCAGTATTTTTGTTAGTGCTACAGTGTAAACATGGCCACTCAACTTGTGTGCCAAGGAGAAACAAAGTGCAATGACCTGAATCTGCAGAGAACCCGCTACCTCATCAATGATCACTTGCCAGTTTGCTATTACAGTCTCTAGAGCTTGCTGAATCTTTTCGTCATTAGTGGCGGTTGATGGCCATCCTGCTCCTTCTTCATACGTCATGCTTGTTCGGCCATTTTAAACATATCAATTCACTCATAAACATTTTGATAGTGTACTGTTGCTTTTAGCCCCCTAATGAATTTCATTGCGTTGTGGTGCAGTGGATATCAGCTCTGAACAACAAATCGGGAAGCCGAGTTCAAATTCCAGTTGAATTCCTTGCATTCACTTGCGCACAAATACATTTAATCTGTCTCTTCTCTCCAGTTATGGGTTAGATAATAGAACAGATTGGGTTCTATAGCCTTGGCTGGCAACCAGTCTACTGCAGAAAGCACTGGCAACCTACTGCGGGATAATCTTCTGCCAAGTCACTCATGTCTCTTTCGAGACATGATCGCCCAAAGCGTGTATCACGTATGGCACTTAACTGACTGAATGAATTTCAGCCCCTAACACATCTTCCAACCTGAGAAATTAGATCACTGCTCTTTGTTCCTCCTTGGTGTACACGGCTATGTTCACACTGCAACATCAGTAAGAAAATTGGCAAGATCAACTCAAACTTCAATCATAATAAGGCTATAATAGTACCAACGATAAGCACACATGAGCAGAAGGCAATGTGAAAAACTTAAATATACGGCAAAAGTGTGGATAATTTTTTTACTTACCCTTATACTATTTATACACGATAGTTAAGAATAAATTTGGATTACACGAACATACCTTATTTTTTGCACGATAATAGCAGCATACTCAGTAGATTAAAGGATAAAATGTTGTTCTCATCCATGAAAACACAAGATTGGATACATCAAGATTACTTCAGCAGCCATATCCAAATGATTTTGCACCAACAGATTATTCCTTTTTTTTTTTTTTTTTTGTTTAACAATGGTAAAATATTTTGATGGATAAAACTCACTATAATGTAAATCAGTTTTTAGTTTGTTGAAACTTTACTTTTCATTTTAAAACCTACAGATTATTCCCTTTTTTTAAAACAATGGCAAAATATTTTATTGGATAAAACTCTCTATAATGTAAATCAGTTTTAGTTTGTTGAAAACTTATCTTAAAACCTACAGATTTTTACTCCCAAAAAAGATATTGAAGAGCCATCTGATAAGTGGCAACAAATCATTGCAAATATTGGTGAATATATCATTGAAAAAATATTTTATTTTTGATGTATAAAGTTGATTAACAAAAATGGAAATTATTTATAATGAACTCAACAGAAATATAATTTCTTAAATATTCACGACATGAATAACTTATGATTTTACATATTAACATTTTATAATCTTCATCAGTTTTTTAACCATTGATTTTCCAAACATTTCTACTGTTTTGTATTTAAAATTACTTTTGAACTTTATCACATTGTGCAGAGCTCTTTGCTTAAATTTTTTTTGTTTCATTTTCGTATGCAACATTTTTAATGATAGGCCACAGAATATCTGTTTGATTAATATCTGGAGAGGCTGAAGTTTCTGTTTCATTAACTTTGGGTATTTTAAACCTGTTTTTGGCAAGGTGGGCTATAACTTTGCAGAATGAAGGATTGAAAAATATTTGTCTTGCATGAATGTTCCCTTTAGTTTAAATATTATTTGTGATTGTTATTACTAAAATAATCTATCCTGTCAAAGAACTTATAACAGATCTACAAAATTAAAGTCATTAAAAATTGTTTAAATTCTATTTGTTTCTGCAATTATGAACCAAATATAAAAGAATGAAACTAGAATGTTTTCATTGCATCACATATACACTACCGGTCATAATTATTAGGCCACCCCAGGTTTAAAAAAAAACTATGTATTTCATACAAGTTTTAGGATTTATTGCTAAGTGAATAATTGTAAATGAAAATAGAATGGTTCTTTTGTTAACACTGTACAATAACATGTGCATCAAATGAATTTATAAATATTTAATAATTACCTATATTGCAGTTTCATCAATGAAAGAATGAAGAAAATTTAGGGTGATTTAGACGAGTTCATCTTGCTTGTAAAATTTTGCAAAGTAATAATAACAAAAGAACCATTCTATTTTCATTTGGCAATAAATACTAAAAATAGTATGAAATACATAATTTCTTTAAAAAAAACTGGGGTGGCCTAATAATTATGGCTGGTAGTGTACCTTTATAAAGAAGTACTCTTTTGAAATTTTTCAATGAATCTATAGTTTTCATACCTGTGAAACCTATACCAAATTTCTGCACTAGTTCTCTTGGGTCATTGGAATAAACAAAGGATCTAGCTTAGTTGAAACATGATGCAAAAATCATTTTCTTTATTTTGGTACTGAGAGAAAGTTGTTCTTTTTTTCTTTTAATCTGGATCTCCTGATTTCTTCAGCATTTTGAAGAGATCAAAATCATTAAGTGCATCTTATCTATTGTTCATTTCTTGTACTTGCTTAATATGTGGATTAGAGATTAGTAGATCAGATCCATGTGGTTCAGGTTTTACTTCCAATGGAAGATTAGGATAAGTGATTCTTTTTTTGTTGTTTCCTTTAATACAAAAAAAAAACAAACTAGCAAATGCTACCATGATTTTGTTCCTATCCGTATCATTGGAATGACAAAAACAAAAGCTTTCTTTTTGCCTTTTGTCCATTATTTTAGTTCCACAACATAAAAAGATAAATAATTTTGTTCTGGTTTCCCCAAAGTTTTTTTTTTTTTTTTTTCCAAACTGGAGTGGATGATACAAAATTCAAAACCTAAGGTTTAGTACCATAGTAGGGTTTGATAAAATTGAATACTTCTTTTCTAAAATACCAAAACTTTCCATATTTTTCATTATTGTTGTTTGTTAATCAAAAATGAAATTAATTCAATATAAACAATCAAATAAAAAAGGTAGCGGCCAAACGAGGTGAAAGGAAAAGGGAATTAAGGGCAGGGCAGAATTGTAAATATTTAAAGCAGTTTCAGGAATTGTTCTGGCCACAACTATATTTGCATACGAGATTGGCCACAACTATAGTTGCATTACTGGAAACAGCTAAAAAGGCAATACTAGTTGGGTGCTCCTTCTATTCATCTTGGAGTTCTCAACAAAATCCAAAAGGAAGATCTGCAATGTAATCGATCCTGATTTGGCGGCTCGATTTCAGTCACTTTCTAGCTGACAAGATGTGCCTTCCCTCTGTCTTTTCTACAAATATTTTCATGGCTTCTGCTCTAATGATCTTCTTTCTCTGGTTCCTCGACCACATGAATTTACACATGCTACTAGATTGGCAACTAGGTCTCACCCTTTTGCCATCAAAAGTCAAATGTAACTGCCCCTTCTACTCACACTTCCCTAATAGTTACAATTTTCAAAAGTTTAAGTATAACATCAGTTGCCACCTTCTATCTCCTTGATTCCTGTCTTTCTCTATCTTTTCATCAACATTCCCTGTACCTTGTTCTTCTCTTTCTTTTTTTTGTCTTTCTTTCCTCTCACTGTAACTCCCTGCACACCAGTGGCAGTACTACCTTGCATGGGGTGAAACAATTATATAAAATAAAAAAAATTACTGTAATTACAAAAATAGTCAGAAAATAGTACATGTTTATCTATTGTAAGAATGGAACAAAGTGAAACCTACATCCTCAGTTATTTTTATTTTTAATTTCTACTAGCAGCATAGCCCGGCGTTGCTCGGGTGTAATGAAAGCTTTAAATCTAATCCATGGTCCTGGAGCTCAGACTCGGCCTAAAGAATATTTGTGTGAAGTTTGGTGAGAATCGGATAAAAATTGTGGATTTGTATAAAGGACATGCAGACAGATAAACAGACACACACACAAACAAACATCTTGCCTTTTTTATATATATATATATATATATTATCGATTTTCTGCACTATTGTAAGAACTGCAACCTTGAAACTTCTGAATATCATTTCTTATGTCTTTGTCTATAAGTGTATCAAACTTGATTAAAATCGAACCACTCCTTCTATAATCCGATTTTTTTCGAGTATTGATTTTCGATATTTATCAGGGGTACCTGGACACAAAACCTAGCTAAGAACACTTGCAGATGCTTATAGTACAACTGTGTAAATTTTCAAGAAAATTGGTTCAGCGGTTTTGGAGTCTATAGGTAATGGACACACACACACACAGACAAAGTTCCATTTATAAATAAGTTTAGATTAGGCTTGAAAAACTTATAAAAGTTGCAGAGACCTAACCTCCTAAAATATAAAAAAGAAGAAACACTTAGTGATGGGTACTCAATCAAACTCTAATTACATAAGTCTTGCAAAATAGAATGAGTAAAAATGAGTTTTCTTTAAAACAGTAGACAATTATGTTTTTGAAATACAAGTATGACATTTACTCTGGCTCTTAAAAAACAGATAATTACTTGGATGAAAGTAACCTCTGTATCTATATGAAAAAGTGAAAAGGGACTTACTTCTCAGGCAGATAATTGTGATATGTGATACACGCTTGGGTAATCATTGCCCTTTCAATCCATGACTGACTATGCAGAAGAATTTTCTACAGTAGGTTACCATTACTTTTTGCAGTAGACCTGTTGCCAACCAAGGCTATAGAATTTAATCTGTCCTGCTGTGTTCAACCCATAGCTAGAGAGAGAAGAGATGGATTAATACCTTTCCCAAAGGTATTTGTGCATAAGTGAATGAAATGACTGGAATTTGAACTTGGCTCTCCAATTTCTCATTCCAAGCCAATATCCACTGCACCAGAACACACATCTAATATACTAAAATTCTAAAAAAGAAACTTTAAATTTTGAGTGATGTTTGTCAGTTGACTAACCTCAGCCTCAGTGAGATAACCAATAACGTATATGAAAAGATTCACATTATCAATCAAACTTGACTGTTTTACGTAGAGCTTTGCAAAGTATAATGAATAAAAATCAGTTTTCATTAAGGCATTTATGAAAGTTTAATTAACAGTAGACAATTATATTTTTGAAATACAAGTATGACATTTACTCTGGCTCTTAAAAAACAGATAATTACTTCGATGAAAGTAACCTCTGTACTTATATGAAAAGGTGAAAAAGGACTTACTACTCTGGCATCATACCAGAAACTTTGAGGGACAACTTCTTTAATCCAAGAATTTGATCAAAATGGTAATATTCAAGTGTCAGGAAATTGGTACCTGAGTCAGTCAGTCAGTCAGTTAAGTGCCTACGTGATACATGCTTGGGTGATCATGTCTCGAAAGAAACATGACTGACTGGGCAAATTTTTCTGCAGTAAGTTGCCATTACTTTCTGCGGTAAACTAGTTGCCAACCAAGGCTGAAGAACCCAATCTGTCCTGTTATTTGACCCATAGCTGGAGAGAAGAGACGGATTAATACCTTTCCCAAGAGTATTTGTGCGTAAGTAAATGCAAGGAATTCAACTGGAATTCAAACTTGGTTCTCCGATTTCTCGTTCTGAGCCAATATTTACTGCACCGCAATGCACATCCTGCTTACTTAGTAAAAATAGGTGAAATACCATTCAGTACTAGGATTTTAGTACTTGGATATTTAGTGAAATTTCAGAACCAAACTGGCACCACCCACCAGTTTTGGGTGTGATTCCTTATTTGGTAAGTCCCTGAGTAAGAATTTATTTGCTTAAAGAATTTTCAAAGGTTCACTAGTTGCATGATTCATCCTCATAGCACATGCATAGTGAACAGAATATGACTAATTAAGAATACACTGGGCATTTCACCAGTCTCAGATTGTTTTCATACAGGTGTACGAAAACAATTTACAAACAAGGTGGCTGTATATTTGTTTAAAATGGTATTTATGATATCTTGGATTTTGGTACCACCCCATAAATCTTGTTCCAAAGTTGGTATAATATGCAATTTTTAACAAACCCTGTTATCTTTTTTTTTTTTTTTTTTTTTAATAAATATAGCAAAAAAAAGATCAGGATTGTTCACCCAATCTCTATACTGTATATGATCACTAAGAATGAAATAATATTCTTTATGTGAAAAAAAAAATCATCATTACTTTGTCTGATACAATGTCTTATGTCCATCTGTTAAACAGGCTACTTCTTAATGGTATGACTCATCACTGTGTTGTGCTCCAGCTATATTCAATTTTATTGATAAAATAACTGTTGTTTTAAACATAGATTTAATGTTAGAAAATACTGAATTTAAAAATATATTCAAATTCAAATAAAATATCCATTGAAAATTTTAATGTTTTTTACAAAAAAAATGTTCTCTGAAGGAGAAAAATGATTTTTATTTTTTAATTCAGCATCAAAAAAATTTTGAAAATTCCACCTGAAATAATCAAGCAATTTCTTTCCATGTATAATGTTGTAATTTTCTGTATTTATCTGGATATTATCGTCAATTTTTTTTTTTTTTTTTTTTTTTTTTTTTTTTTTTTGAAGAGGCCTGTAATTTTGCAAACCATTACTACCCACCACAGCCCTACATTGTCTTATGAGTCATGTTGTTTGATTATGAGGGACACAGCCTTACAGACTAGCCGTTAGGTCTATCCAATGATTTTTTATATTCATCACTGTCACAACCAGTTGCGTTCAAATGTAATATAATGGGCTCAAGCCTTCAGGAGGAGGCTAAGATTAATCTCTGGCACCTGAAACACCCCTAAAGAGGAAGTACTGGCAGGGCTTGAGCTGTTATGTTACACACACACACACACTCACACACACACACAAATGTGTGTTTCTTACTTTAAACTTGTCATTGTGCCACATTCAGTTTCAGTGAATCTGGATAAATATCTACATTTATCATGAAAGATTACCATTAAGAAATCAGTTTCCACATGCTTTGCCTAACTTAAGTTTTTCTTTACAATGATTACTTAAAGGTTTGGCTGCTTTCATAATGTTAAGCTAATGTTCTTTATATTTGTTGTTATTTTTTATTCATTTTTTTTAATTAATTTTTTTTTTTTTTTAACAATGCCTGGCAAACTTTACAGAGGAATATTTTATAAATTTCACATGACTATGCTATTATATTTCCAATATGATAAGCAACCATCAAGTTGTATAATAACATATCACACTACCAAAATAAGTTATTGTAAATATTTCTTAAATAAAAATATTATAAGCTGAAATTAAAATAGTATATTTATCACATTGTGTATTTGTTACATCCAGTATTTCGTCTGGGTATGACGGTAAACTAAATCTGGTAGCAAGGCCACTGATTGGGAGGTTTTGAGGAACATGGAACCAACTCTTAATTGCTTTTGTTCCCAATTTGCCCTGACCTTGGGTGGTAGCACCTGTTATGGTCCCAGCTATGGGCAAATAGCGAATCCCCAAACTGGTGTAAAAATGTAAGTATAAAAATACATTTTTTAGTAAGAATACCATCAATACATTTTTTATAGTAAAACCAAAAGAAAAAAGAAAATTACCAACAATCAGTCAGTTAAGTGCCATACGTGATACATGCTTGGGCGATCATGTCTTGAAAGAGACATGACTGACTGGGCAGAAGATTATCCCGCAGAAAGTTGCCATTGCTTTCAGCGGTAGACTGGTTGCCGACCAAGGCTATAGAACCCAATCTTTCCTGCTATTTAACCCATAACTGGAAGGAATAGACGGATTAATACCTTTCCCAAGGGTATTTGCACGGAAGTGAATACAATGGATTCAACTGGAATTCGAACTCGGCTCCCTGGTTTCTCGTTCCGAGATTCCGATATTCACTGTACCACAACGCACATCCTTATACATTTTTTAAAAATAAAATTACAAAAATCTCTCAAAAAAATTAAATTTTGGTATTAAATGACCCATAAGGAGTTATGCCATTAAACAAGCCAAACATCCAGTATTTAGCCACTGACACTTTCATGTGTGTGTTTTTTTTGTTTTTTTTTTTGTTTTAGCTAGATCAATGCAGAATGCAAATTAATAACATCAAATAAAACAGGAGGAGCAAACGCTTTTTACTTTTCTATTATAAAATTTAAAAAAAAAAGTCAATAATATAATTGTTTTTTCTGCATTAGTAAAACCAAAATTATTTTGTTTTAGTCTATAAATTTCTTATATAAAGCATTGTCAATCATTATTAATTTTAACTTGTTTTTCTTTCAACTGATTTTTACATTTTATCACAACTTCTGTATCATTGTTTACTTACATACTATTATCCTCATCTTTATTGTTATCAAATTGGAGTAGATAGACTAAACTATCGCCCGGTTCACACTCCACCCACGTCTATTGAACAGATGTAGAGGCTCATCCCTTATTCCCTGCTTAGGATGTGGTTTCCGGCTTTCTGTTTTCCAATATTTTCACTCTTACATAGCCCCCTGCACATCAGTGGCATTACCGCCTTGCTCAGGGTGATATGATCAAAAAAATAAAAATAAAGGTTAAAAATGAAATAGTTTCAATTTTCAAATTCCCTGCATGAACATGCACCTGATGAAGGCAGAACACAACAGCTGAAACAGTGATAATGGCAAACAAAAATGAGATCAATAGTAAGCATGTAAATGGTAGAAATTAGCATTTACAAAATCAGTTAAATAGACAGATAAAAACAAACGTGGATATTATTCTGCATGTAAATAACTCCTCACCCCAAAAATTCAGTCAGAAAATTCCTAATTCTCTTCCTAAAATGTAAAGATGCAACATAGTTTCCATGGATCCACCTTTAATGAATGAATGATGATAGACAGAAACCTGTAAGCACCTGCAAGTCTTACAAAGACAAGATCATTGAAACAGAAAGAGAGGAGAAATTGAGGCTCATGTTTTTCCCCCAAGGGATTTAGCCTCATTTAAAATTTTGTCAGTTCTAATCTTTCATGGTTTTACTGTCTAGGTTTGTAAAGAAACCAAATCAAAATAAGTTACTGAATTTACATTATTCGGACTATTGTCCTCATCTTTGGTGCCATGTTTATGATGTTTTGGCCGTTGTACGATCCAGACTTCTTCAGGTGCTAGGAATTTTGAGCCGAACCCTTTGGGGGATATCATTCTCATTTCTTTGTGAAGCCACTTTTGGTAGTCATGAGTTATCTTCTTTTAACTTAACTTTTTAAGTTATTTGTTCACAACTGCTGTAGTCTGGTATTGAACTCACAACTCTTTGGGTCAACTCACATGAACTAACCAACATCTATATTTTAAGTCTACCATTCATCCATGCTTTAAATATTGCTGCCACATATGCTTTGGTGCTCCTGCTATATATTTAGAGATTCTTGATAAAATTCACAGAAGAATTTGGAATATTATTGATCCTGACCTGGCATCTCAGTTTGTCATTTTTACATCAATATAGCCTTTTCTATAAATACTTTTATGGTAATTGTTCTGATGAACTTTCCTCGATGGTACCTAAACTTTATGAATTTAAGTGCTGTACAAGATTGACAGCAAGTTGTCCTCATTTCATGGTTGAAATGGCTATATGTAATTAAGTTCTTTGCTAACAATTTCTTCTTTTTTTTTTTTTTTTTTTTACACTTTTTGACATGGAACTCTCTTCCAGCTTCTTGCTTTCTAGTCAAGTTTGGTTTTCAAAAATTTAAATGCAATGTCAATTTTTATCTTCTATCTTAAGATCTGTTCTTTTATTGTTATCAGTCAGTTAAGTGCCATATGTGATACACGCTTTGGGCGATCATGTCTCAAGAGACATGACTGACTGGGCAGAAGATTATCCCGCAGTAGGTTGTCATTACTTTCTGCGGTAGACTGGTTGCCAACCAAGGCTATAGAACCCAATCTGTCCTATTATTTGACTCATAGCTAGAGGGGGAAGAGATGTATTATATTATGAAGTAATAATTAGTAGGGGATCAGTTTATTACTTCATAACAATATAAAACTGATCCCCCACTTTATGCCCAGTGGAAGCGTTAATCATGTTTTCAACTATTATATTCAGTCAGTCAGTTAAGTGCCATATGTGATACACGCTTGGGCGATCATGTCTCGAAAGAGACATGACTGTCTGGGCAGAAGATTATCCCGCAGTAGGTTGCCATTGCTTTCTGTGGTAGACTGGTTGCCATCCAAGGCTATAAAACCCAATCTGTCCTATTATTTAACCCATTACTGGAGGAAAGAGACGGATTAATACTTTTCCCAAGAGTATTTGTGCGTAAATGAATGCTACTGGAATTCGAACTTGGCACCTCGATTTGTCATTCCGAGTTGATATCCACTGCACCACAACGCACATATCCCTTCTTAATGTTTTTCTTTTTCTTATATTTTTTGAACACTCAGTAACCCTTTGTGTCTTAGTGGCTTTGTTGCCTTGCTTGGAATGAAATGATTAACCCCCCCCCCCCCCAAAAAAAAAAAAAAAAAAAAAAAAAAAAAAAAAAAACAGGATTTTGACCACTACTATGATTGCTTAATTTTTTTCATTCTTGGGATTAATAAATAGTGAAGAGATATTTTGATGTCACTAAATGAGAATTGGTAGAATTCTTCAGTACTGTATGATATAATGTATTTTGTAACTCTTTTTGTTTTATCGTGTGTGTGTGTTTTACAGCTGCTTAAACTACATTGATGTTGGTAGAAGAGATGCTTACGATTGTCAAATTCAAGTACAATTGCCGCAAAACAAAAATTGTGTATTCTTAATTTGAAATATCTTTTTAGCATGTATTTTTTAAAAATAAATTTAGCTTGCTAATCAATGTTCAACATTGTCATTTCGAGTGTATCAGTTTTTAACATTTTGTATTTTTATTTGAAAGCAACTGCATGAAAATACAAGAAATGGTTAAACAGATTTAAGAAAAATACAAACATTTCTATTTTTAGATTTCAAGCTTCATTAGAACAAGGCTTAAAATTTAACAAATAGAAAATTGGAAAATTCTGAGTTGAAGACATTCTGATATTTACTTAAAAATAGATGGAATTAAATTTTTACTGACTAATCAACGAATTATTTAAAAATAAAATTTAATTAGAGTAGATAGACTAAACTATCGCCCGGTTCACACTCCACCCACGTCTATTGAAGAGGTGAAGAGGCTCATCCCTTGTTTCCTGGTTAGGATGTGGTTTCCAGCTTTCTCTTTTCCAATCTTTTCACTCTTACGTAGCCCCCTGCGCATCAGTGGCGTTATTGCCTTGCTTGGGGTGATATGATTAAAAAAAAAAAATGTCAATTACAAATATAAATATTTTCTTGGTCAAATAAAGAGACATTCCAAAATAAAATATTTAGTCATGTAGTCAAATTTTGAGAATATTTTAGCAATCTTCTTATACTTGCAGTATATCAACATTGAGACTTTGACTAATATTGTAATTAAGGTTGCACCAATTAATCACTTGGTAATTGGATAAAAAATAGAACAATTTTTATTTTTATTTTTTTTCAGAATATTATTTGAATTATTTAAATTCATTCCATGATGATTCTTAAATCAGGAATGAACTTTTTGTGATGTAATAATGAGGAATGGGTATGAAAACTGATCAGTCAACAAAAAAAAAAAAGTGGCAGTGGCTGACTAATTGGCACATGCTGCTATGATCACTGACTGATTATCAGTAAAACCTTAATTTTAATTTGACATTGAAATTTTCAAATTTTTTTTTTGCTATTTACAAGAAGCTGATTAAAGTCTAACATTTAATCAATGTTTTTTTTTTTTTTTTTCTTAAAATTTTGTTATAAAATATGAAATTGTTTTACGTAGGCCAAATTTTAGGAAATGCAGAGTTGACTCCTGTTATGCTACTGTTTGCTGGATACAATAAATGACTTTGAATAGTAATTAGTTATTCCTTAGAATTCTTATTTGTGGGTGTGTGTGTGTGTCTCTAGAACTCCTCATAAATATTTTTACTTTCTAACTATATTAGTCACCAGTTAAAACTTACCTGAATGATTTGGTTTGGTTGTTTTGTTTTTATGGCATATCAACCTCGGCAGGTCATTTATTGCCAACTAAATTTTATTTATTTATTGCTGGTAATACCTTTTTCTTTCAACAATTTATTGATTTTATATAAGTTTTGTGTCTCGTAATACTTTTTTAGGATTTATTTTTAAGGGTAGGGTCCCCAAGTCCTACCCTGTTATTTAACCCATAATTGGAGGGAAGGGACGGATTAATACCTTTCCCAAGGGGACCAGTGCTTAAGTGAATACAGGGTATTTAACTGGAATTCGAACTCGGCTCACCGATTTCTCTTTCCGAGCTGATATCCACTGCACCACAACACACATCCGTCACTAAACACTTACAGCACCTGGTATTCCCAAGCGGTCACCCATCTAAGTACTGACCAGGCTCAACATTGCTTAACTTCGGTGATCGAGCGAGAACCGGTGTATTCAACGCGATATGGCCGTAAGCCTTACCTGAATGAAAGAAAGAGAATACACAACAATAACCAATAATACTTTTTCTTTTTATATATCATTTATAGTATGGATCTTTTCACTAAAAATCAGACTGATTTTACTAATAATGAATTCTCTTTTATTTGGAACTAGCAGTATAGCCTGGCGTTGCTTGGGTGTAATGAAAGCTTTAAAACTAATCCATGGTCCTGGAGCTCAGACTCTTTGGAAGTTGGCACGAAAGACTAAAAAGCAATAGCTGTTTCCAGTTAAAGCGAAACCGTAGACTGAAAGAAAAATGAATGGATGTAAATCAAATTTTGATTTCCTGGTATCGATATCAAATTTTCTGCACTATTGTAAGAACTGCAACCCTGAAACTTCTGAATATCGTTTTTTATGTTTTTGTCTATGAGTTAATCAAATCTGATTAAAATCTGACCACTCCTTCTATAACCCGATTTTTTTCGATTATCGATTTTTGATATTTATCGGGGGTACCTCGACACAAAACCTAGCTAAGAACACTCGCAGACACTTATAGTACAACAGTGCAAATTTTCAAGAAAATTGGTTCAGCCATTTCGGAGTCTATAGGTAACGGATACACTCACACAGACAAAGTTCCATTTATAAATAAGTTTAGATAAATAAAATTTAATATTATTGATATGCACTTTTATTTAAACCAATCAGTCTTTGACTAAATTTTGACTTCAATGGCTTCATTGGAAAAAAAAAAAAGATCCAAACAATTTTCAAAAGTAATGTTCTGGGTGTTTCACGTTCGTTAAGATTTCATTTTCTCTTTAAACAACATGTGCTACAACGAAAAGACAATTTTGCTAAGTTTTAATGAAAAAAATCATTTATTTGGTAGCTTTGATTACCTAACTTGCAATGTAGTCATTAATTTTCTATGGGGAACTCAACATTGTCAAGAAGCGCAAATTAATGCTAAAAAATAATTTATCATTGCTCAATGATTTCTAATAAAAGATGTAAAAAAAAAAAAAAATCACAGACTGAAAATTGAGATTTATTACCATAAGGTCACAATATCTCATGATATGGAAATTCACAGGAGAAATAATAATGCAATAACAGTAATAAATATGACAAAGAACATTTTGTATGTATTTTTGTTTTTTACCTTACTTTGAAAAGATCCAAGGAATCTTGACTATTTTTAAAATATTAAACAAAAATTTCAATATGAATTAAATTACTATGACTATTAGACAACACAGTATAGGAAATAAAAAATCTAAACTTATTTATAAATGGAACTGTGTGTGTGTCTGTGTGTGTCCATTACCTATAGACTCAAACAGCTGAACCGATTTTCTTGAAAATTTACACAGTTGTACTATAAGCGTCTGCGAGTGTTCTTAGCTAGGTTTTGTGTCAAGGTACTCCCGATAAATATTAAAAATTGATAATCGAAAAAATCGGGTTATAGAAGGAGTGGTCCGATTTTAATCAAATTTGATACATTCATAGACAAAGACATAAGAAATGATATTCAGAAGTATCAAGGTTGCAGTTCTTACAATAGTGCAGAAAATCAATAATATATATATATATATATATATATATATATATAAAAGGCAAGATGTTTGTGTGTGTGTCTGTTTATCTGCCTGTATGGCTGTATTTTTTCAGTCCTTTTATTTGAGTTTTTGCTTCGGGTTTGGCTCTAATTGTAGTTCTTAGTCTCAGCCATGATACCATTACTCAGAGGACTTATTTAGCCTACAAAATTCAGTTTACGATGAAAAAACTTATTTGATATCGATACCAGGAAATCAAAATTTGACTTGCATCCATCCATTTTTCTTTCAGTCTATGTTTTCGCTTTAACTGGAAACAACTATTGATTTTTAGTCTTTCGTGTCAACGTCCAAAAAGTCTGAGCTCCAGGACCATGGATTAGTTTTAAAGCTTTCATTACACCCGAGCAACGCCGGACTATACTGCTAGTACACTAATAGCAAAAAATTAACTCTCCCTTGAAAATGGATAAAGTATAGTAATAATTAGTATAAATAATTTCTACACATTCTTCATCTCCATAAAACAAACTGTAAGATTAGTAAAAAAAAAATTAAATAAAAAAAAAACTTACAAACTATTTCTTGCCCATTATATTTAATAAAAGCTAGATAAATTTGCATTTCAAGCTTCTTATCAGCAACATATAGATACATTAATTGAATTCATATCCTCTCCCTTGGTAATTATGTTTATAGTTGAAAATGTTCGTTTTTCAATAAGTAAATATCAAAATCTTTTATTTTAGTCACTAAACATGACTTGCTGCTTTCAAAACTTTTCACTTTCTCACTAAAACTAGTGAAACCTTCAAAGGTATTTATGAAGCTGTGAAGTGAAAAGACTGACCTTGTGAACGAGTACAATAAGAATTAATGGAAAAGTTTTGTCTAAAGACTCTTATGTAACAAACCTAACGCTAGTAAGACGTTAAGAAAATATGCATTTTATATGCATTTTATATTTAAAATATGCATTTTATATATGCTGTCATTTTTGATGGCATAGATAAATTAGTAGTTGAATAAATTTTGATATCTATATTAATAATTGTAGTTAAGATGTATAGCAATATACGAAAAGTTATTAACCCAAGTAACCCATTCCCCCCCCCCCCCATCTCTCCATTTCATTCTGATGTCGTTGTAGGAAAAACAACGATAACAACATAACAAAATGATACAAAAAATATTTTTATATTTCATCTTGTCTCGTCATAACTCTGTTGATCCACTTCATTCCAGTTTTTCCTGATGAAACTTTCCTCAGCTTTTCTATTTGATCCAATTTTTATGCAAATTTAAATCGCGTTCTAGCTACACTGATATGATTCAAATCTATTCTGGAACATCATGACGATAATAATACTGATCAGGCATTTTGCATCATAGAAAAATATCAGGAATATCAATTGCCCTTAGGGGTGTGTTTCATTGATATCAAAAAGACATTTGACTCTATCCATACTTTCACTATGGTGGATGCTTCTCTCATGTAGCGTCCTCAAGATTCTATTACAGTCTTGGGGATACCAAAAATAGTAATACTTGGCATCCCCAAGTAATTCTTGCTGCAGATGCACAGGAAATGACTACAGCAACTCTGGCATCGATGAAAGCTGTGTTGTGTTCTCTTTGATCTTGCTTTTGACTGGGTTTTAAAAAAACATAAAAAAAACAACTGAAAAATCAAGTCATCAGTTGACATGGAAGAAAGCTGTCATATCTTGGCAGCTAACAACATAGAAGGACTATCAACTCAAACTCGGGCTTCAAAAATGCATGGATGCCATTTAGAAACTGTACTGGAAAAATAGGTAGTAATCAAACAAAAGAAATATCACACCATCCAGCAACTGTCAGCCTCCAAATGTCATTCTTATAGCTCAAAACAAAATAGAAATTGTTGATACATGTCTTATTTAGAAAACTCAGTTAACAAACAGGGTGATGTGGACCAAAAATTAAATTCTAGAATTGGCACAGCAAACTATCAACAACCTACACAAAACTGACTAAAATTTGCAGAGACAAGAAATTCTCCCTAAAAACCCAGATCAGATTTTACAATTTCAATATCCTTGTATGACAGACAGTGAATCATGGCATTTGAAATTCAACCAGAAGTAATGGGATGCATTCAACGAGAAACAGTGATATTTTGTTACCAATGACAAAGTTAGGAAACAAGTTGAGCTATGTCCTGTTTTAAGGGAAATCTCTAAGTGTTGGATGAAAGTGCTTGGTCTTATGGCAAGTTTCCTAACTTCTAGGTTTGGATTCCAAGTATTATGGTGGATTCCTGATGGAAAACAGAAGTGAGATTGGATGAAAACCAATTGGCAGTGAATCATCCAAGGAACATTCAGATAAGTGAATAAGAGCTGGAGTGACATCAGGTTACTGACTGTTGACCAATGAAAGTGAAGAATGTTGACTACCTCCAGCATCACATGACACAAAAGTAGCTGACTGATTGGTTGGTAGAACTGAAAACTTTATAAATCCTATTTAACTTTGTAGTTTATTAGAGTGAGATAGTTTTTAAAAACCAAGAAACATGAATGACAGTCACAATTTTCTCATTCAGTCAACATAATCTCTAGTTACAAAGGAATTGATGTTGAATATCTTTGTCTTTTTTTCCCCCATTGGTTCTCCAACTACATGTATTTACTTGTGCTACTAGATTGGCATTTAGGTCCCACCCTTTTATCATCAAAATTGTTAAATATAATCCCATCTACTCTAACAGTTTCTTTTCTTGCATTTCCCCATTTGTAGAACTCACTTTCCCTGTGATAGCTGCAATGTCAATTGCCATCTTCTATCTACCCTGTTTAGGTTGTGGTTTCCGGTTTTTCTCTTTTCCAATCTTTTCACTCTTACGTAGCCCCCTGCACATCAGTGGTGTTTCCGCCTTGCTTGGGGTGATGTGATTAAAAAAAACCAAAAAAAAAACCAAAAACTTGATTCTTATTTATCTCTTATCTTTTCTTCGACATCCCCTGTATCTCTCTCTCTCTCTCTCTCTCTTTTTTTTTTTTTTTTTTTTTTTTTTTTTTTTTTTTATATCTCACTGTAACCCTCTGTGCACCAGTGATGGTCTTGCCTTGCTTGGGATGAAATGACTATTAAAAAAAAAAATCCCTACCTCGAGATAAAAGAATTAAATAGATGATTATGTAGAGTTGAATATACATTATGTATTTATTATTTGTAAATGCCTTTAATCAATTATTAGTGCCAATATTGGCATTTCAAAAGATAAGGTAAGTGCTTTTCACTCCCACTTTGATTATTATTAAGTAGAACTTATTTGACTTTTAGTTGAATTTGTTGCATTCATTTACACACAAATATCCTTGGGGAAAGGTATTACTATTAATCCATCTCCTCTCCTTTCAGCTATGAGTTGAATAGCAGGACAGAATAGGTTCTATAGCCTTGGTTGACAAAGTGATGGCAAACTACTGCAAGAAAATCTGCCTTGTCAGTCATGTCTTGAAACATGAGACATGATCACCCAAGTGTGTATCACATATGGCAATTAACTGGTGAACTGACTGAGTTACAACTATAAGCTCCACATAATGAGTGGTAGTTTAATCAACCAAGACTAACCATATGTGTTCAGTCCTGGGCATGATGGTAAACTGCATCTGGCAGCAAGGCTTCTGATTGGGAGGTTGTGAGGAGCATAGAATCACCTTTTAACTCAGGTTCACTCTGATCTGGAGTCGTAGCACCTATTAGGGTCCTATTTATATACAAATAGTTAACCTCCCCCAAACTGGGGTCAAAATACACTTTTATAGAAATATATACATAAAAATAGACTTTTCTAGATAAATATACATTTTCGAATGGAAAATATTACCAACAATAAGTTTTTGAAGAAAAAAATTATTACCATAGCACATTTTTGAAGTTGAAAATAAAATTCTCAGCAAAACATTTTTGAATACAAAACTAGAAGACATTTTCAGATTTCTAAAATAAAAAAGAATAAAAACAAAACATTTTCATTAAAATCTGACTAAATCAACCTTCTCACTATAACCAAACATAAAAAATTACTTTAAAACCCCACCTATTTGGCATTAAATAACCCACAGTGGTTGATATGCCATTAAGCAAAACTCAGACCATGTGTGTTCAGAATCCTCTTAGATTGCAATACTGGGCACTAACCACCTGTACATCCAAATAAAAATAACTGCCCTGTCGGCTGGCTCATATTCATTTTTCTGTTGTTTTTGTTTGAATTGTTTTTTTTTTTCTATTTTAATTTATTTAAATATCTGCTGTTTCTTAGTGCTGATTCATATACTTTTTGTTTTCACTGAATATTTTTAAGTTTGAGATCCTTTTATTTATAGATATGGGTATTAGCTTGAATATGTTGGGGGAGGTTGGAGTTTTTTTTTTAATGTATATTGGATTGGTGCTTTTCTTTTTTTTTTTTTTTTTTTTTGTATGGTTTGTAGATTTTATTTAGACTGTATGTTATATTTAGAAAATTTACTATTTTTTTCAATTGAATTTTGTGTCTATTATCAATCTTTTTTTAAGTATTTTATTATTTGTTTTCTTGTTTTTAATCAGTAGTTCTACTGTTTCAGTTTCTTATGATTAATAGGCTGTTGTATCTGTATAAACCCATGTCTCTTAATAATATTTAATTTTTTGATAATGTACATGCCTATGAGCTTGCATATTTTTGTGCCATCATAGCTACCCATTGTTATGTTAAAGTTGTTATTATTACTATAATTATTATTCTTTTGTGGTCATATTTTGTTATAGTATAATATTGATTTTCAATAGTGCTTAATTATATTCATGTCCTTGTTTGTCACATTTATGTCTTTTTTTTTTTGTTTTTTGCAAAAATTAGTGCATTGTTTAGTATGTCTTCATTGATGTATGGATAGAAGTGTTTTATGTCTAGTTGTGTGTGCGTAGTGGTGCAATGGATATTGATTCGGAACAAGAAATCGGGGAGCCGTGTTCAAATTCCAGTTGAATTCCATGCATTCATTTATGCGCAAATACCCTTGGGAAAGGTATTAATCCATCTCTTTCCTCCAGTTATGGGTTAAATAATAGGACAGTTTTGGTTCTATAGCCTTGGTCGGCAACCAGTCTACCACAGAAAGCAATGGCAACCTACTGCAGGATAAGCTTCTGCCCAGTCAGTCATGTCTCTTTTGAGACAGGATCGTCTAAGTGTGCATCACGTATGGCACTTAACTGACTGAGTATAATAGTTGGGAACAAGTAAAACTTCTACTGGTTATCAAGTGGGGGGTCGGTTTTCTATTGTTATGAGGTTATAAACTGATCCCCCACTAATTACTATGTAATAATATAATACATCTCTTCTCCCTTTAGCTATGAGCCAAATAACAGGACAGATTGGGTTCTATAGCCTTGGTCGGCAACCAGTCTACTGCAGAAAGCAATGGCAACCTACTGCAGGATAATCTTCTGCCCAGTCAGTCATGTCTCGAGACATGATCACCCAAGCGTGCATCACGTATGGCACTTAACTGACTGACTGTATAAAGGAGCAGTTTTCTTTTTGGTAATGTTAAACCAATTGATTGATTTTTTTTTTTTTTTTTTTTTTCCATTAGTTTATGCTTAGTTTATGTTTCTAAGTTTTGAGCATATTTTTTCTAATATTTGTTTACTTATTTTCCCAATGTTGGTTTTTGTGGGGTTTAGTAATCTACATGTTGGTTTGTTTATGAAGTTGTACTTTATGGTATTTTAGTTTAATAAATGGTTCTACTTTTGCTAATTGTTTTATTCTGTTGTCTAATTTTAGTTTAGTAGCTATGTTTTTACTTTCTTTGTTATTTTCTGTTTCATTCTTGGTGGTTTTGTAAAATTTGGTGACTTCTTTTTCAAGTAGTGTAGTTTCCATTTTGTAGATTGTTCTGGATGTGTCAGATTTTTTTTTTTTTTTAAATTATCATTTTCTTGTTTGCTTGTTTTTTTTTGTTCTTAAATTGTTATTAGTTTTTCTTGTTTCTTGGTTATGTTTATTGGGTCATTTTTGAATGCAATGAGGTTTTGTGGCGAGCATTTCATTTATATATCTTCAATATTTTATATTTGGGGAAAATAGCTATTTGTACAGGTTCTAAGGACCTGTGTTATGAACCCTAGCTATCTGAAAAATTTTTTGTCTGGCTGCAGTTGATAACACAGGCTCTTGAAACCTATACAAATGGCTATTCCCCAAATATAAAATATTGAATTTACATTTAAAAAAAAATATCTGTGCAGTAAATTAAATTTACATCAAGCTTTCTGTTGGATCAGTTTTAATCTTTTAATCTTTAACCTAATATTACTAGGATCCATTGGGATTATTTACCAAGTCTTCTTGTAGATTTATTACTGCGAGATATATTTTATTAGCACCTTGTCGACTACCTGATGAAGTGCTAATAAGCAAGCAAAACACAACAACTCTTGTGTTGCAGTAAACTGTTTTTATTATAAACTTTATAATAAAAATATTACTATAGATAATGCTCTAAGTATCAAGCACTTTTAAAAAAGTAAATCACTACAAACAGTGAACTGCTAACCCATTAGTTGTACTACTCCTAAGAGATATATATTTATATTTAAAATTTGTGTGTTTAGGCAGCAAATTTTCTTTTAGACGTGTCACTTTAAATTGCAAACATTATGTCTGCTTATTTTTAATAAAATTACTGTAAATTTTTTTTCTGCTTCAAATATGACGGTTGACAAATTGCTAGCATTCATGAGAATATGAAAATTATCCAAAATAAAAAAGTTTGTAAAAAGAACAGTTTTTTTCCTGCTTTAACACGTGCATGACCATGACATTACAACATATAAAAAAAAATTCCATTTTCAATAATTTTCACGTTCTAATGAATGCTACCAATTTGTCAACCATTATATTTGAAGCAGAAAAAAATTTACAGTAACTTTTAGCAACACAATTTTGCAGTTAGTTTGGTTACCATAACTTGCACCCCTGAAGATGATCTCTGAAAGAGATTGAAAGTACTTGGGTACTTTGAGAAATGAATGATAATAACATCTGTCAACATTACAGCTCATTTCTGACATCTTTCACGTATAATGCGTGAAAGATTCTGTGAGTATGAATGGATTTTATTAAAAAGTAAGCAGACACAATGTTTGCAATTTATTTAATATCTCTCTCTCTCTCTCTCTCTATATATATATATATATATATATATATATATATATATATAATTAAAAACTGATTAGTTTCGTAAATTTTATCCTCCTTATACCACAATAGTTGTTACATTTACCTGTATATTTTTGACACTAAATGTATTTAGAAAATACATAAATATTAAACAATACAGATTATGCAATATTATATGAAAAGAATCTTGCTGTATAACTTTATCTTGGAATTATGTTGTAAATAAATATTTTTATCAGTGGATAGTCAATTTGCATGATCCTATTTTTTTATTATATTTTATTTTTTACAAATCTGAATCTGCTAACAGCCAAAAATTAATGATTAAAAAAACATCCTAAATCATTTTTTTAATAATTTTAACATGAATTACTTTGTTCATTTTACCCTCTAATTGCAAACTGAACAGTTTTAAGAAATTAAAACATTAATATATGGTATAAACTTCTAACTGCTGAAGTTTATTACTACTTTACTACTATAATTCAGATAAAAAGATGAAGTAAAATACTTTCGTGTTTGGCTGGTTATAAATACATAATTAATTTAATTTTTATGGTCAACTATCAGTATAGCCCAGCGTTGCTCAGGTGTAATGAAAGCTTTAAAAATAATCCATGGTCCTGGAGCTCAGACTCTTTGGACATTGGCACGAAAGACTAAAAAGCAATAATTGTTTCCAGTTAAAGCGAAACCGTAGACTGAACGAAAAATGAATGGATGTAAGTCAAATTTTGATTTCCTGGTATCGATAACAAATAAGTTTTCTTTGTTTTAAACTGAATTTTGAAGGCTAAATAAGTCCTCTGCGTAAATTGTATCGTGGCTGTGACTAAGAACTATAATTATACCTACTTAGAGCCAAACCCGAAGCAAAAACTAAAATAAAAGGGCTGAAAAAATACATACAGGCAGATAAACAGACACACACACAAACATCTTGCCTTTTATATATATATTATTGATTTTCTGCACTATTGTAAGAACTGCAACCTTGAAACTTCTGAATATCATTTCTTATGTCTTTGTCTATGAGTGTATCAAATTTGATTAAAATCTGAGCACTCCTATAACTCAATTTTTTTCAATTATTGAGTTTTGATATTTATTGGGGGTACCTCAACACAAAACCCAGCTAAGAACACTCGCAGACGCTTATAGTACAACTATGTAAATTTTCAAGAAAATCGGTTCAGCCGTTTCGGAGTCTATAGGTAACGGGGACACACACACAGAGACAAAATTCCATTTATAAATAGGTTTAGATTAGATTTAGATTCAGAATCCATTAATAATATACGTCTGATTTACTATTTTGTCTAAGATTGAATTTAAATGAGTTTGGTTTATTTCTTGTTAGAAATCCCTTGCATTAGAAAAAGGAAAACCTGAAGACTTGTTATTTCCAAACTAAAAGAATTTTATATTGAAGATTTAGCATGAAAGTAGAAAATTTTCTAAGTTGGTTCTGTACTTTTAGCTGCTGAGAGCCAAACTTCAAAGAAATGTTGTTGGTTTATGCCACTTTATGTTCTTGCAAGATGAAATTTACTTGTTTGAACTTTAAAATGAGGGAAGCTGTCAATAGAAACAGTTAACCTTTTCTCCAACTTTACAAATCATCTTATTTAATTTCAGAAGTTTGCACATGGATAATTGTTTTTCCTGTAAAATTGGTGAAAAAAAAATGGATGATTTTTATTGATATGTTCATGCTGGTGCATAAATTGTATTTTACCAATCATTTCAAGTTGAAGCTAGAAATCAAAAGTGAAAATACGACTTGTATCGCTGTTTTAATTAATGCTACTTTATTTTTAATTATTTGAATCTGTCTTGAAAAAAATTGAGGTCAGTATGTATACGGATTTCGAGTGATATCTTTCTTAATTAAAGTGAAAATGTTTCTTTAATTTTTGCCTGAACTTACTTTTTATTCTGATTGGTACAATATGTCCTCACTCATATTTGAAACTTAGACTTTATTTTTCGTTGCAAGTCATGTTTTATTTACAGAAAGAAATTTTACTGTTTATTGATATAAATTTATTAACTTTTTTATATTTAGAAAGCACACAACTATATTAATATTTTAATTTTCTCAGTTCTTTTTTTTTTTTTTTTATTGAAGACAATATTTTTACAAATTCTGATTGGTTTTCTATGACAAATATTTTCTTTCTATTTTACATAAGATTATAATATAAATATAATTAGATGTTAGTACATTTTGTATAAAACTTGTTACACTTCTGTAAAATACTGACTTTCCAAAGCAATTCACAAATCCAGTAATAGTTTGCAGTTCCTTGTTCTATATGTAACAATTAATGTTCTTGTAGAAGAACTTGTTCCAGAAGAAATCTGAAAGTCTATTGGTCTTAGTAAAGTTGATAAGCATATTCCAATCTGTTAGAAAGCACCCTTTCTTAATGTGGTAGGTGATATTTATTAACCCCCCCAGATAGGGATAAATGAAACAGAGAAAAGAAATTGAATTTAAGCTCCCAAACATTGATGGCTTTTGCTTCCCTTTGTTTTAATTATTTTTCATCAGAAGCTTGTTTTTTTTTTTTGTTTTTTTTTTTGTACATTTCCAGATGTTGCTTATTTTTTAATCATTCCTGTAGTCCTTCTTTTGCACTCTTTCTCTCTTCTGTTGCTGTTTATTCTCTCTTTCTCTCTTCTGTTGCTGTTTATTCTCTCTTTCTCTCTTCTGTTGCTGTTTATTCTCTCTTTCTCTCTTCTGTTGCTGTTTATTCTCTCTTTCTCTCTTCTGTTGCTGTTTATTCTCTCTTTCTCTCTTCTGTTGCTGTTTATTCTCTCTTTCTCTCTTCTGTTGCTGTTTATTCTCTCTTTCTCTCTTCTGTTGCTGTTTATTCTCTCTTTCTCTCTTCTGTTGCTGTTTATTCTCTCTTTCTCTCTTCTGTTGCTGTTTATTCTCTCTTTCTCTCTTCTGTTGCTGTTTATTCTCTCTTTCTCTCTTCTGTTGCTGTTTATTCTCTCTTTCTCTCTTCTGTTGCTGTTTATTCTCTCTTTCTCTCTTCTGTTGCTGTTTATTCTCTCTTTCTCTCTTCTGTTGCTGTTTATTCTCTCTTTCTCTCTTCTGTTGCTGTTTATTCTCTCTTTCTCTCTTCTGTTGCTGTTTATTCTCTCTTTCTCTCTTCTGTTGCTGTTTATTCTCTCTTTCTCTCTTCTGTTGCTGTTTATTCTCTCTTTCTCTCTTCTGTTGCTGTTTATTCTCTCTTTCTCTCTTCTGTTGCTGTTTATTCTCTCTTTCTCTCTTCTGTTGCTGTTTATTCTCTCTTTCTCTCTTCTGTTGCTGTTTATTCTCTCTTTCTCTCTTCTGTTGCTGTTTATTCTCTCTTTCTCTCTTCTGTTGCTGTTTATTCTCTCTTTCTCTCTTCTGTTGCTGTTTATTCTCTCTTTCTCTCTTCTGTTGCTGTTTATTCTCTCTTTCTCTCTTCTGTTGCTGTTTATTCTCTCTTTCTCTCTTCTGTTGCTGTTTATTCTCTCTTTCTCTCTTCTGTTGCTGTTTATTCTCTCTTTCTCTCTTCTGTTGCTGTTTATTCTCTCTTTCTCTCTTCTGTTGCTGTTTATTCTCTCTTTCTCTCCTTCTGTTGCTGTTTATTCTCTCTTTCTCTCCTCTGTTGCTGTTTATTCTCTCTTTCTCTCTTCTGTTGCTGTTTATTCTCTCTTTCTCTCTTCTGTTGCTGTTTATTCTCTCTTTCTCTCTTCTCATCAAGTGGGAGAAAAGGGAAAGGAAAAAAAAACATAAAATAGCACAAACCAGAGAACAAAAATACAAGCTGAATATAAAAGGAGAATCAACTGTAAACTTTCAAATACTTTGTGGCATTGTCATTATTTTTGATAGGTTATCTCCTTGTATTTTGTTACTGACTATTGAGGTTTTCTAGATTCTAGATTACTGCATTATATAATAATTTCCTAAGTTATGAATGTAAAGTACATGAAGGTAGTTAATATATCTAGTGTAATATAACAATCTGGCCCCACCCGAGGAAGGCTGATGCAAGCGAGGGTGTTTCCGGTCGTTGAAAGGAACGGATGTCGTTTGACCTTATTTCCGGCAGCAGCGGAAATAACTACAGAGGCAAACAGAACAGGTGTCCCTGAGAATTACGTGGGCGTGCGTGGGCGAGGCAAAACCGGAAGAAAAAGTCCCGGTTCTGGAAGATTATAAAAAGACCTCGACACACGGATTCGCCAGTAGCAGAGAACGGCCAGTGGCAGCAGCGAGAAACACCACAGGCAGACTACACTCCCGTTAACCCTCCTGTACAGCTCTCACCCTTCCGTTCTCTATTCCACACGGGTTCATTGTCAGTAATAAAAATATAACCTTATATTTTTATATATGCGTGTTTGTTGTTTTGTCGTCGTACGGCGATATATAACACTAGAAACAATGTATAGAAAAAGAGTGAAACCTGTACAAATGACTTTTTATTTCTACTTTTCTTAAAACTTCCTTATTACTCACATGTTTCAGCCATGGTATTCTTGATATTCTTCTGTAAAACTACATCTCTTTTGCCTCTTCATCTGTAATCAGTATTCACTACTATAGGATGATTAATATTACATAGCAGTTAAGAACAGTTTTCTTTGTTTTTAACAAAATTTTCTTGTTTCTTAATATTTGTCTTGACTTCTGAGACGAGGTAGTATTTACTTTGTTTGGACAGTTGTTCTCATTTTTATTGCCATGTTTAAAACATTTTGACTGTTGTATGCTCTGGTCTTCATCAGGTGCTAGGAATCTTCAACCAAACCCTTTATTTTGATCACTGGGGTACATTATTCTCATTCCATGTGTGATACCACTTCTGGTAGCCATGCAGTTATCTCCCTTTTACTTAACTCTTTAAGTTATTTGTTCACCACTGCTTTAGCCTGGTATTGAACTCCCAACTTTTGGGGGTCAAGTCACTGCAACTAACCAATGCCTATATCCACTGGGCCATGTGTCCTTCAAGACATTTGCCCAGTGGATATAAGCATTGTTTATACCTAACACCTGAAAAAGGCCGACGGACACGTACAATGGCCAAAACATAAACATGGCAATGAAGATGAGGACAACAGTTTGAACAATGTAAGTAATTTTTAATACTTGTTTAGTTTTTGGAAGGCAAAATATTTTTCTTTTTACCATAATTGACCTCAGTCATAGATTAACCTAATAAACATGCAGATAACATGATTTAATTGATAGAATTTCTAATTTCAGTAGAAATTTCTCAAACTGTTGAATTAAGTATCAGTTTATTTCTTCCTTACAAAAATCTTTCAAAAGTTGGGCATTTGTTAGACTTAAGATTATAGTAGATTAACTTATTTTGAACCATTTCTTGAAATATCAACTGCTCTGTTTCTTACCCCAGTCCACTACGGATTGGAGGTCCTTTCCAAGCTCAGCTGCAAGGTTAGCTTTGTCGCCCACACCAGATTTATGATTGAGGCAAGAGTAAACTGTGGTGTCATCAGCGTACATACCTACTTGGGATACAATGTTAACATAAAATTTCCTAGTTTCATTCTTGTTATTTCAGAAATTTCAGGTTAATTTATATTTTTGAAGTTAAATGTTTAATACAACTCTTTGATATGGCATTTGTAATTATTTGTTGCTTCTACATAATTTTTTTTCATTATTTCCTTTCCCACATATTCAACTAGGCTGATATCTTTTCTTGTCTTGTGTGCCCCACTTTCAAATTTTTCATTTTTCTAAATTAAAGAAAATGGTCCTTACTATTCTTGTTCTTCAGGATATTTTTATTTTTCACTTAACATTTCCTGTTTCATATTTCTGACAGATAATTACAGAAGGATATTATTTCTACACGCACACACACACATTATATATATATATATATATATATATATACTGTAATGGTTGTTACAATGTTTTTAAATTCATAGTATCACTACACAAAAATTTTCATGTTTCGAAGCCAGCCCATTATGTTTTGGGCTTCATCCTCAGGTGATTTTTAGAAATGAGAATTATCTAGTTGAACTTCGAAATTTGTTTTTTCCATTGTCGGTTATGGAATAAAAATTAATGTGGATAGTGCTCTACCTAGATGGGAGCTATGTATTGTAACTAAATTGTTGAACTCGTAGGTTTATTAACCTTTTGTTCATGCATTTACTTTTATAAAGAGTGCTCGATACAAATGTAGAGCGTTATAATGTAATGTTTGTTACAATGTTTTTAAACATTTAAAAACATTGTAACAACCATTACAGTATAACGCTCTACATTTGTATCGAGCACTCTTTATAAAAGTAAATGCATGAACAAAAGGTTAAGAAAACTACGAGTTCAACAACTTAGTTACAATACTATATATATATATATATATATATGTGTGTGTGTGTGTGTGTTAGGTATTGTTGGTTCTTTGTCTTTGTTACATATTAACAAAACAACAAAAAATGTCATTCAGAAATCACAAAATTGTGAAAACAGCTTTGCTAAATTAAAGTTAGTTCTTTCAGATTGAAGGAAAAAAATATTTTTCAATTCTATTCTAAATACAAATGGTGTCAAAAAAAGCTTTCCCAAAAAGAAAAAAGAAATCTGATGTTTAATAATTTGATGAGATTTTTGATGGGTGTGTCTGTTTAAAAAACCTTTTCTACAGCTCCTTGTATATAGCCACTAACTGTCAATTTGTTCGTTGCAGATGACAGAATTAGTAAAAGCAAGTGAAGAAGGAAATGTTGAACTAAAATTGTAACTTCTAAAAAAGATACAACAAATTATCAAATGAGAATAAAAATTTGCAGCCTGTATATATAAAATTCCCAAAATTTATTAATGTCAAAAGTTTTAGATAAAAATTCTTTAATAAAATATAAAACCATACAAGGCACAAAACTTAATAGCCTTGTCAACTTTCTATTTGTAGCACACATACATACTTGCAAATTCCACAAAAAGTATTAATTCATTAGGTAACATATCTTTTATTAAATAAGTCCTCATTAAAATGTACTGTTATAAATGTACACATGTCATGTGATCAAATTGAAAAGAAAGGAAGAGGAAAGAGTCTACTAACTGGATGATAATTATTGAAATTGCAGAAAGATGAATTGAAATGTTAAGAAAATTAAAATGAAATGTGTTGAAAAATCATGTTTTAAAATAATTCCGAGGAGACTCGAATCCGGAATTAACTAGACAGAATTCTGTAAGATCGAGCAAAACCAAGACCACTGCTCCTTTCTACTTTCCATCGATAAGAGACCATTAAAGATGTCAAGTAGAAAGAAGCGTATGTTGTTTATAAAAAAAAAACCAGTGGTCGTCAGAATAACATGATTTTTCTGGACAAGAGAGACCAGGGAAAAGACAGCTGTTTTGAATCAGCCACCAAGAAGAGAGAAGTACTACCTATGCAGAGATAGAGATAGTCTGAAGAATTTGTTCTTTAAATATTTCTCAGGATGAATTATATGTCCAAACATTAATTTAGATTTACTTGAAGGCAAGTGATAAGCAAAATTGAATTAATATTTTGAAGTAACCATGGGCAAACAGGCTGTATGGTCTATTGATCATAAAATGCATTGGCAGAAAAAAGACTTGTTTAGGAGAAGTGGAAATGGTTTTCTTTCCTTTTCTTTTTAGTGGTCTGGTCAATGGAGAGATCACAGCATGAGTCCAGCTGATGACTGAAAATTCCTTTTCACTATACCATTTTGAAAGTCTGGATAATTACATGAAGCAGGCTGAAGTTAGCTGCTGATAAGGTGTGAGGAGGAAGTGAAAGATTAGCACCACCCATATGGAGCAGTAGTATGAGATGAGACCTGAAGAGAGTAGAAAAAAAAAAAAATGTGCAGCTTGACTCCTCTGATGACTCTCAAAAAGAGGCTGGACAAGTCCAAAGTTTGAAAACTACTTTAGTAAAGATATTGAGAATATGGAATTTTAGAAAATGGATGGAATTTAACCAAACCCAAACCCTAGCCAATTCTTTCTCTTGCCAGAGTAAGCTGGAGATTTTAGAAGAGTGAGGAGAGAAGAGATCGGGAGATATGCAGAAACTCCCCACACTATGCCACTGGTGTCCACATCATGTCTCTGAAACCTCCTAACCAAGACCTTGTACTGGCCCAGAAGACAGAAAAAAACTTAGAGGATCAGAAGATTCCAATTAACAAAATTCAAGTTACTACCAACACAAGCTGCATACTCCAAAGGGGATCTCATTGTCATTTGATTTTAAGTAGAAAGGGTTAAAATAACTATATACAACAAAACATATATAAACAAAATTGTTGTTACATTTTTAACTAGAGTTAATTCTTTATTCCAAAGAATTCTTTCTTTTGTTGTGTAACTTCTGTCAAGCCAGTTTTCATGTTTGCTTCATCAGCAATCTTCTTATCCTCTGAGATCAAAACACAATGTGGCAGAGGTGTGAATGTTCGTGAACAGACAAATGCCAGTTAAATCAAACTGTGCCACTAACATGATACCAGCAGCAAAATGAGTGAGAAGTTAGCTAGATGATAAAGTGGCCTGAAGGAACTTGAAGACCAAAGCAGGTCATAGGACTGCATTAATGGTTACTGTTGACCAGGACTGATATAGGACCAATGTACTTGGTCACTGCTGACCAGGTTCTAAAGAGTTGAGTATTATATTTGGTTTCCGCTGACCAAATCTGTTCAGTGGCGTTACCATTACAAAGTATTTTTAACAGATCTTTTCATAATAAAGTGTATTAAAATCACCAGTAATATTTGACAAATGAGAATTCAATTTTATATAAATCCTCAAAGCCTTCAGGTAGCAGTTCACTTCTTTAACACTCAAGCCGAGCTGTCAATATTGTTATAAATATTGAGATTTATTTTAGTCAACATGTGGACCGTATTAAATGAGATTTTTTTTTTTTTTTTTTTTTTTTTGGCTGTTTAGTTTGGAAGGTTTTAAGTATTCTTATATTGGCATTAATTTTTGGCATTTTTAACGGATTTGAATAAGGCTCTTGTGTGAATTTATGACATTTCCCAATGTTTTGCTAATTCTTTAAAAGAACTATTGCTATTATGACACAAAAAGTGATATGAGAGAGCAATGACTAGATAAGGAAATAGAGCGTTGTGGTGGGGGTGCGTTGTAGTGCAGTGGATACCGACTCGCAATGACAAATCGACGATCTCATTTCAAATTCCAGTTGAATTCCTTGCATTCACTTACACACAGATACCCTTGGGAAAGATATTAATCCATCTCTTCCCTCCAGTTATGGGTTAAATAATAGGACAGATTGGGTTCTATAGCCTTGGCTGGCAACCAGTCTACCACAGAAAGCAATGGCAACCTATTGTGGAATAATCTTCTGCCCAGTCAGTCATGTCTCTTTTGAGACATGATCGCCCAAAGTATGTATCACATATGTCACTTATCTGACTGACTGAATATAATAGTTGAAAACATGATTAAGGTTTCTACTGGGCATAAAGGGGGGGATCAGTTTTATATTGTTATCAACTGATCCCCACTAATTACTACTGAATAATATAATACATATCTTCCTCCTCCAGTTATGGGTTAAATAACAGGACTGATTGGTTGCTACCCAGGCTATAGAACCCAGTCTACCGCAGAAAATAATGGCAACCTGCTGTGGGATAATCGTCTGCCAAGTCAGTCATGTCTCTTTCAAGACATGATCGCCCAAAGTGTGTATCACATATGGCTCTTAACTGACTGAATGAGTGGAAAGATCTATTTCTTTTTATCTTGTCAAATTGCTATTGCAGCACAGTTTTTTGCCTGAATGCTGTATATTCTCATAACCTTATTTAGTTCAGTGCAAAACAATTTTCAACCTTTCATTTCAAAACCTAAGTTTTGTTTAACGAGAACCCTTAAGTAAACACTTACAAAAAATTACTTATATTAACAAGGGCTCATCCCTTGTTCCCTGTTTAGGATGTGGTTCCGGCTTTTCCTCTTTTCCAATCTTCTCACTTTGTTCTTTTTTTCAATTGGAGTAGATAGATCTATCTATCGCCCGGTTCTCACTCCACCCACGTCTATTGAACAGGTGAAGAGGCTCATCCCTTGTTCCCTGTTTAGGATGTGGTTTCTGGCTTTCTCTTTTCCAATCTTACTTTGTTTTTTTTTTCTAGCCCCCTGCACATCAGTGGTGTTACCGCCTTGCTCGGGGTGATACAATTAAAAAAAACCAAAAAAACTTAGGGACTATAATAACTTCATGAAAAACATTTAACTTTTCAAAAAAAATATATAGCTGGTACACTAACTTCATGGAAGACTAGCAGTATAGCCCAGCGTTGCTTGGGTGTAATGAAAGCTTTAAAACTAATCCATGATCTTGGAGCTCAGACTCTTTGGACGTTGGCACGAAAGACTAAAAAGCAATAGTTGTTTCCAGTTAAAGCGAAACCGTAGACTAAAAGAAAAATGAATGGATGTAAGTCAAATTTTGATTTCCTGGTATCGATATCAAATAAGTTTTTTTTCGTCATAAACTGAATTTTGAAGGCTAAATAAGTTCCCTGAGTAAATGGTATCATGGCTGAGACTAAGACTACAATTATATCTACTTAGAGTCAAACCCGAAGCAAAAACTAAAATAAAAGGGCTGAAAAATACAGACATGCAGGCAGATAAACACACACACACACACACACACACACACAAACATCTTGCCTTTTATATATATATATTATTGATTTTCTGCACTATTGTAAGAACTGCAACCTTGAAACTTATGAATATCATTTCTTATGTCTTTGTCTATGAATGTATCAAATTTGATTAAAATCTGACCACTCCTTCTATAACCCGATTTTTTTCGATTATCGATTTTTGATAGCTCGACTCAAAACCTAGCTAAGAACACTTGCAGATGCTTATAGTACAATTGTAAATTTTCAAGAAAATCAGTTCAGCCGTTTCGGTGTCTATAGGTAACAGGGAGGAACACACGCTTACACACACACCCACACACACACAGTTCCATTTATGAATAAATTTAGATTTAGATATTCAAATAGGTTTTATTTATAAAATGTTTGTTTTTAAGCTTTAAGATTGTTTTTTCTTCATTTTAACAATTTGTGAACACTAACCTTTTGTTTTCATCACAAAAAAACATACACCAAAAAAAAAAAATCCCTCTCAATGCTGTTGAACTTTAGAAGGTTTATCTATAATATCAAATATACTAAATATTGACCAAGTTAACTGATCTAATATAAGTAATTAATGTCATATTCACAGACATTTGGTAGAGAAAATGGCTGGCATCTGCAGCTTTTGTATGAAGCGATGCATAATGCATGTTATCTTTCTGAGTGAATGCTTCCATTAAATTTCCAATTATTCAATACTGGATATTGATCTGTGCCCAAACAAGTCTGGATTCAGGATCAAAGTGTCAGAATGGTGCCACTTCAAATGCTCATTCAGCAACAATGGAGCTGGGAGCATCAGAATCTGATTACAAAGTTGGTCAGTGTATTTCATTTTAAGCTACAAGGTATATTGTTCAATATTCCGTGACTATTTACATCACAAGCAAATTAAAATATTACTTCTTTCTAACTATAGAAATTCATTGGTCTTAGTGATATCTAACTGGTAGTTTTGAATGGGTTAAGTTCAGAAAGCAATGGTAACCTACTGCAGGATAATCTTCTGCCCAGTCAGTCACGTATCTTTCGAGACATGATCGCCCAAGCATGTTTCATGTATGGCACTTAACTGACTGACTGAAAATAATAGTTGAAAACAGGATTAATGCTTCCACTGGGCATAAAGTGGGGGATCAGTTTTATATTGTTATGAAGTAATAAACTGATCCCCCACTTATTACTACTTAATAATATAATACATTTCTTCCCCCTCTAGCTATGAGTCAAATAACAGGACAGATTGGGTTCTATAGTCTTGGTCGGCAACCAGTCTATCGTAGAAAGCAATGGTAACCTACCGCGGGATAATCTTCTGCCCAGTCAGTCATGTCTCTTTCGAGACATGATCGCCCAAGCGTGTTTCACGTATGGCATTTAATTGACTGAAGTTCTGAGGTATGTGGTTTAATTCTCTCTATTATAATAAAAACCATTCTGTATTTATTTGTATATGGGTGTGTGTGTATATATTTCCCTCCTGTCACGCTTAAGGGCAGAGATAACCTGTGGCCAACAAGCTTCCGCTATTTCACTACTGTGTTCAGTCTTTGCTTCTTCCTCTTTTTATTTGAAGGCTGTGCGTTGTGGTGTCGTGGATATCAGCTCGGAATGAGAAATTGGCGAGCCAAGTTCTAATTCCAGTTGAATTCCTTGCATTCACTTATGTGCAAATACCATTGGGAAAGGTATTAATCCATCTCTTGGGTTCTATAGCCTTGGAGTGGGTTCTATAGCCTTGGCTGTCAACCAGTCTACTGCAGAAAGCTTACTACTGGCAACCCACTGTGGGATAAGATTCTGCCCAGTCAGTCATGTCTCTTTTGAGACATGATCGCCCAAGCGTGTATCATGTATGACACTGAACTGACTGACCTTCTTATTACTTGAGAGAGAGAAAAAAATATGGGTTTTAAAAGAAAGCAAATGCTTAACTTTAACTTTTTGTTTATATATTTTTTATTTATTTTCTGTGTCACCATAACTGTACGTAAATTAAATGTTATTTTCATTCAGTTAGAAATGTTTGTGAATTCAATTTAAGGTTTTTCCAATGTCTGTTTGGATATTACAGCTGATGGGTGGGTTAAATGATATAATGTTACATTTGTGTAGTTTCTGCTTATTTTTGTCTACCTACGTTGTTGTTACCAGAGTGTCCTAAACCAGAGTTGAGTTTTTATTTATTTTTTTTTTTAATGCTCTAATGTATTTAATTTTGGAGTTGTCAGCAACTTTCATATTTCTAGTGTTAGTAAATTGGATTGATTTATGCACATTATTAATGATACTATGGTGATGATTTGATTCTTTGTTGTATTTGTGATAAGGCATATCGATGTAAATATTTTGCCGTCATTTTTTACGACATGGGCCCGCTAGTATTTAACCTTATCCTAAGAATAGAAATGTATTTAAATTTATATATTTGTGCATTTGTTTTTGGATGGATGAGTAAGCAATTGAACAATCTACTCTCCTGTAAGTACCTGCTTGAAATAGGCAGTAGTTACAAAAAAAAATGCTCTATGTATAGCCTGACTGGGGCCAATATCAACACAAGGAAGGTAGAAAACAGCCTCTCTTATGGTATAAATAACAAAAGTGCTCAATACAAAAGTCAAAAATTGAATAGGTAGAGTGAAGATATTTAACAAAAGGCTAAAAAGCAAACCAGCCACACTCCCCGGGTTCAACTGTAAGGTCTCCTCAGAGAAGTGGAAGGAAAAAGAGTAGTTTTTTATGTACTTTTTCTTCTACTTGCCTGAGAAGATCTCAAGGTTGAAACTCGAGTGTGAACCTCACTACCACAAGTCCTTTGCATCGATGCCCGAATTCTCGTGGACAATCGATAGTCAATCACTTTGTTCCAAACCAGACTCTGCTCATATTGCGTTTGATTGATCATAAAGCCGGTCTGGGTTGAAAGTCGTCGAAAATCCATTTCATTGATGATCTAGACAGAACTCGCGACCACAATAAGAAAAGGAAGTCTTTGTAATTTTGACAAGTTTATACACATACGTTCTGTTTGGTACAGCTTATCACTCTTGCACGAAGACAACTATAATTCCAACCCACATCTTCTACACCAGTGTTACTCAAAGTGTGGTACACGTACCATCGCCGGTACGCGAACCATTGTCTACCAGTACGTGGAGATTTTCCAGAAAAGAAACAAACAATAGTAAAACTCTAAGCCACAAGAGACTGCCAAGATATTTGACTCTTTTACATCTTCATTTTAGTTTTATATTATTATGGCTACATTGTTCATTTACTCACTCATGTTAAAAGTTATTGCTATCCAACTAACGAATGCGATATAATGAACAGCAAATCAGGGAACTGAATACGCATCAGACTTTGTTCCATTCATATGTCCACAAATCAAAACAAATTGTTGAAGGTGAAGGTTGTCAGGCCAGAAGTCTGCTTTATTTTTGGTTAATTATGACTGGCTGGACGTGTTAAAATTTAAGTGGAGTTTATTAAATTCAAATTGCTTATGAAGTATTCATATTAACTTTAAATGTTTTTTCTGGGTTTTTAAAAATATATACCCTCGAAACCAGTGGCTATAACTAATATAGCACAAATATGGTACCGGTCAATGGCACACTGGGAAGACTTGTTACATCAATGATGACTGCCCTTAGAATGAACAAGATATCATGTCCTCGTGCCTATTACAGATAGTCTCAAAATGTCCCTGAAATAGTCAAGTGCCATACGTGATACACGCTTAGGGCGATCATGTCTCTTTCGAGACATGACTGACTGGGCAGAAGATTATCCCACAGTAGGTTGCCATTGCTTTCTGTGGTAGACTGGTTGCCGACCAAGGCTATAGAAAGTAATGGCAACCTACTGCGGGATAATCTTCTGCCAAGTCCGTCATGTCTTTTTCGAGACATGATCGCCCAAAGCGTGTATCAAGTATGGCACTTAACTTAGTATAATAGCTGAAAACATGATTCAGGCTTCTACTGGTCATAAAGTGGGGGGTCGGTTTTCTATTGTTATGAAGTAATAAAATGATCCACCACTAATTACTACGTAATAATATAATACATCTCTTCTCTCTCTAGCTATGAGTCAAATAACAGGACAGATTGGATGGCAAACTACTGTGGGATAATCTTCTGCCTAGTCAGTCATGTCTTTTTTGAGACATGATCACCCAAAGCTTGTATCACGTATGGCACTTAACTGACTGAATTGCCTCCCACCACCGCTTGAGGGGTGTGTTTCAGCCCACTGGTTAAATTTTAATTGTTCCTTTCACTTTTCCACTTTCAGTGTATGGTCATTTTGCATCTGTGAATCATTATTATTCAATTGTTATAAGAAATTATCTAGCTCCTGTCAAAAAAAAAAATTATCTAGCTCCTGTCAAAAAAAAAATTATCTAGCTCCTGTCAAAAAAAAAAATTATTTAGCTCCTGTCAAAAAAAAAAAATTATCTAGCTCCTGTCAAAAAAAAAAAAAAAAAATCATAATTTTCTCATTTAATTCTCAGTGTTGCAGAATTCCACAAAGAAACGGAGACTTTATTTTCAGGAATTTTGTCTCTTTCTCGGCAAGAGTCAGCTGTCCTTAGAGGTAGTTAAAATCCCCATTCCCTGTTCCCCAGACAGCTGTTGCTTCTATCAATGATCGTTAAATTTTTCAATAAAGTAGAAACTCATTTTTAGTGAAAATGGATTTTACGATAAGAATTTTTATTAGTTTGTTGTTCTATTGTTGTTTGTTGTCAAGAGTCACAAAAGAACTTTCTCATAACTTTCTTTATCTATTTTCCTTTTGTGGTCTAAAGATATCTCTCACCTAGTTCTAGTGGCCAAAGAAAGAAAAAAAAACATATTCAATCATTATTCCCTTTCCTTTTCTTTTCTCTTTCTCTACTTTTTGTCCTTTCTTTTTCTACCAAAAATAGTTTTACATCTCTCTCCTTACTGACTTTTGTCATTTACTTGTATATGACACACTAATCCTCCAAATTTATAAATAACACTGTTATGCGTCATTTAAGATATTTCACTTCTTTTGTTTATATTATGTAAAGTTTTGAATGTCTTACTTCATTTCTGTTCATGTCATGCAACCTTTTAGGTGTCTTTCTTGTTTATATCATGCAACGTTTCAAATGTCCTTCTTCCTCTTCTGTTTATATCATGCAGCATTTTACATATATGGTGTTCGCAGCATTCCTTAAACGTTTATATATATATATATATATATATATATATATATATATATATATAAACTTATTTATAAATGGAACTTTGTCTCTGTGTGTGTTCATTACCTATAGACTCCGAAACAGCTGAACCAATTTTCTTGAAAATCTACACAGTTGTACCATAAGCATCTGCGGGTGTTCTTAGCTAGGTTTTGTGTCAAGGTACCCCCAATAAATATCGATAATTGAAAAAATCGGGTTGTAGAAGGAGTGGTCTGATTTTAATCAAATTTGATACACTTATAGACAAAGACATAAGAAACGATATTCAGAAGTTTCAAGGTAACAGTTGTTACAATAGTGCAGAAAATTGATTATATATATATATATATATATATATATATATATATATAAAAGGCAAGATGTTTGTGTGTCTGTTTATCTGCCTGTATGTCTATTTTTTCAGCCCTTTTATTTTAGTTTTTGCTTCGGATTTGGCTCTAAGTAGGTATAATTGTAGTTCTTAGTCTCAGCCATGATACCATTTACTCAGAGGACTTATTTAGCCTTCAAAATTCAGTTTACGACGAAAAAAATTTATTTGAAATCAAAATTTGACTTACATCCATTCATTTTTCTTTCAGTCTACAGTTTCACTTTAACTGGAAACAACTATTGATTTTAGTCTTTTGTGCCGACATCCAAAGAGTCTGAGCTCCAGGACCATAGATTAGTTTTAAAGCTTTCATTACACCCGAGCAATGCCGGGCTATACTGCTAGTATATATATATATATATATGAAGCCTGCAGCACCCCTTATGTTTTTTCCATTTTTGATGGAACATGGTTGCGTACTTATGAAGTTTGTACTATCCTTACGGTTGGCATGTTTGTCTTATGATTTTGTTCATTATTCTTTCCACAATAGGTGTTAGCTTTACTTCTTTTGTTGCTGAATCATATTTAGTTTCTTTTTATCTTAGCTCGATCTGATTGAATACAAATCACCACACAGCACATTGTAAATTGGCTGAAGACACCACATGGTAGAAACCTAGGTCGCGTAATAACTCGTTTACAAATGAGAATACACACACACACACATATATATATATCTATATATATATATATATATATAGTTCTTTTTAATTTTTTTATATTTTCCTATTATAATTTTTCTTAGTAGGTGTAATGAGCAATCAATACATTATTTAGGTGACATTAATCAGAAATTGCCCTACCAATAACTTTATATTTATTAGCATTATTTGCCTGAAACAATCAGTTCAAATGAGAAATCTCTTCCTTGCTTCTTTTGTCTTTCATTGATTTGCTGGGTTTCTTAACAACGACTACAGGGAACTTTTTTTTTATTCTCGTATTGCTTGTGTTGCCATTTTCTTTGTCTTTCCTTTATTTTTTTTGTTCATTAATCACTTCCAGTGAGTTGCTATTTAAAAAGAACCTCTGAAAAAAAAATTGTAATTATTTCTGATATTGAATAAAGATCTTAGTCATAATCTATTCAGAACAATATTCGCTTGAAGGGATATCTCAACACTGAAGGATACTGCTAGACTTTGAAATCATGGCAAATTTTTTTTTTTTTTTGTCCATAAGATTTGTATATAGGTCTAAAATAGTAATTTTTGTTTTAATTTATTACTTCTCAACTTTATTATTTATAGAAAAAAAATCAGTGTATGACCAACATGAATACCAGGAGACTAAAAAATATGTTCTATTTTCATATTTAACTTTCAAATGTCATCCATTTGTTAGGTGAAATATTGATTTCTAAACTGCTATTTTACAAGCTCTCAGTAGCCCAAAGTAAAATTGGCACACAAATTGTCATTGAAATTTAAAAAAAAAATTCTTAAAGGGTGAGGATACTTTCATATTTTTGTTTTAAAACTGACAGTTTTATTTTATTTATTTATTTTTTTTTAATCATATCACCCCAGGCAAGGCGATAATGCCACTGATGCGCAGGGGGCTATGTAAGAGTAAAAAGAATGGAAAAGAGAAAGCCGTAAACCACATCCTAACCAGGAAACAAGGGATGAGCCTCTTCACCTGTTCAATAGACTTAATGTTGAAAATGTTTTGAAGACTTTGTAATAGAAAATTTATCAGTTTTTTAAAGTGATCTTCATAAAAATTCAGTTTTTATTAAATACATCTACATTGATTTACATTGTTTTTTTTTTTTGTTTGTTTCTTTTATAGATATCAAGAATCTGTTAATGTTTTATTGTAGATATCAGTCAATCAGTTAAGTGCCATACATGATACACACTTTGGTGATCTTGTCTTGAAAGAGACATGACTAACTAGGCAGAACATTTTAACGCAGTAGTTTTCTATTACTTTCGATGGTAGACTGGTTGCCAATCAGGGCTATAAAACCCAATCTGTCCTTATTTAACCCATAGGAGGGAGAAGAGACAGATTAATACTTTTCCAAAGGTTAATTTGTACGTAAATGAATGCAATGAATTCAACTGAAATTCGAACTCGGATCTCTGATTTTTTTTGTTCTGAGCCAATATCCACTGCATTGTAATGCATATCTAAATTGTAGATATCAAGAGACTAGATTCTCTGAAAATTAAGATTATTTTTTCTTATTGAAGCTCTAGTTTGCTTGCCCATTAAAGCTGACGGGCTTTGCTTTCCATCTGCATGAGGAACTGTTTGATAGCTTAAAAGTAAATTAATTACCTTTATATTTTCATTTTAAAAGAATTACTTATATCATTCTTGGTAATAATTGGTCGAACTTTTGATGTCAAATTTAGAAGTTATCTTTTTTTGGAATTGAATGAGAAAGTAGCAGTTTTGAATCTTATGTGAAAGTTTGGAAGAAATGATACCATCCAGAAGATTTTCTACAGCACTGTGGTAACCATGGTAATCATGGCCGTATCTGACTAACAGGCAAGGAAAAATGTTTTCGTCAGAAATCAAACTAAACAATTCACAAAGAAAGAAAGAAAAATGAGGAAAACATCCGAATGAACGCAGTAAAAATCTGTTTATTTATTCATTTTGGGAAAAAAGACTGGTTATACTCACAAGGTCCGAACCCGATTTCCTGCTTTTGTTAATGTTCGGTGCCTAATTTCCATTAGAATAGCCGAAAAAATCTGCAAAAATCATAGTTTCTGGAAATGGATGACACTGATGACGTCATCACATTGTCAACTAATAAATCCGGGCAATTTTCTCTGTGCCCGGTGTTTTTTTTTTTTAGCATCAGCTATGGCCCTGATGGTAATTGTCTATAGATGTTGTCACTTTAATCTCTGCATTGTATGACCAACAACAAAAAAAAAATAAATAAATAAATTTTCCAGTTTTCATCACTTATCAATTGCCTGTTTCATGCCTTGGATAGTATTTCAGAGTTCAGCGGTCAAGCCCACTTAATAGTTAGGGTTTTGGATTTAATTTCCAGAGCAGATAACCCTCCTCCTTATTAGGAAAATTTGTGCAATGCAGTCTTTTTACACACCTTTTCATCATTTGAACTCTATGAATCGGGCTAAATTTTATAAATATCGATACTACTTACAAATTTTACATCTTTCAAAATTTTCCACCTTCACTCTTTCTGCAGAGTTATAAGCAGTCGTATTTCCAAATAGCAACTTGATTTTCATTTTTCTATTTTGAGGAGTTTTGTGTACATGTTCAATTAAGAAACTTGCAATGTCTTTATTCTCCATTTCTATTGTTATATGTCTATTTTCCATTTGTAAACCAGTTTTTAAGCGACCTAGGTTTTTACCATCAGTGGTGTCTTCAGGCGATTTTATTTATTTATTTATTTTTTTTATTTATTTATTTATTTTTTATATTTATTTATTATTTATTTTTTTAAGAATGCTCACGTGGCAGGGAATTTTTAAATGCACAATTTTTAAAATTACAAGGAATTCTTTCATTCAATAGTTTGTTTTTGTTTGGGAATAGCATAATCTCTAACTTTTCTTCTTGGCACAGTCTACATATTTTTCCACCATTGTAAGGCTTGGCTGTTTTCACTATACTCCACGTTATGTCTGGGTCTTTTCCATATTTTGATTTTAATTTCCTCACGCAGTTAGCCAATTTTGTACAGTTTTTTAAGTTTCCTATTTTGAATGTAGACTTGTGATTGAACCACCTGGTCTTAAAGATGTCTTTGGTTGAACCCAAATATATTTTATTTTGGCCATTTATGTCTATAACAAAATCCTGTGTAAGTTAAACTGATAGGACCAGTTGCAGAGAAACATTATTATAAACCATTCTGAGAAGGTTTAGTGACATAAGTAGCTACAAGTGAAATATCAACTTCCTAAAATACAGTTTTTATATTACCAATGTCTGCAGTAATGTATATTTTTATTACTTTAAACATTTAGTTGATACATGTGTTTGAGTTTGCACTCTTTATGTTCTTTTTTTTTTTTTTTTTTTTTTTTAACAATGAAATTGATATCTACTGGCCTAGAGATTGAAAGTTGATTCTAGTTACATTTTAAATAAGTCTTTCAATCTCTAATCTGGTAGACATTTTCATTGTTAAAATAGACGTGTACTCAAACACGCATTTATCCACTAAATGTAATGTATAAAACATGTTATATTTTAAAAATCCATCAATTGCTTAAAAAGTAATATATTTATTTTTATGCAAACACAAATTCTTAAATGTTAATCATGTTATGAGTTTTAAAGTTTCTATGAATTTAAATCATTTTGCTTTTGGACAATTTAATTATGATCTCAACATTTGTAAAATCCAAGATGTCTTTTATTGTGATATCTCATGGGAAGCTATGTGATTTCTCATCTTCCTTGGTACCACAGGTTTACTCTATGCTTGTATCTCATTTGCATACCATGCCACACCTACCTGGCATCTTCTTGGTTTCATTTTCCCATGACCATAATGTAGCTTCCTTGTGCCTTTTCTCTAAATACTTTTATGGTAATTGTTCAAATGGACTCTTTACTATGGTTCCTAGACTTTATGAATTTAAGTGCAGTACTAGATTGGCAACAAGGTCTCATCAATTCACAGTTGAATTGGCTAAATGTAACCGAAAGTTCTTTGCTAACAGTTTTTGTATTTCTCACTTGTGGAACTCTCTTCCAGCTCCATGCATTCCAGCCAACTTTGATCTTCAAAAATTTAAATGCAATATCAATCGTTATCTACTGTCTTCTTGATTACTCTCTTCTATTGTTCTTGCTCATTAATAATGTTTCATTTTTCTTATTCTTTAATACTCAGTAACCCCCATGTGTCTTAGTGGCTTTACTACCTTGCATGGAGTGATATGATTTTTGAAAAAATATTTCTGTTCATAGTATATTGTGCCTTAAGTAAATGTTAGTTTCATAGTTACTTAAAATTCTTTTTTGTTTAATGAATTTTTCTAATTATCAAAATATTTCAATTAAGTTGAATTATCTTCCTAAAAAATCACTGGGATTTTACTTAATATTTAATATCATTATATAATTAATAATATCACATGCAGTTGATTGTTGGCTTTATTAAACTTCTGCTACATTGAAAGCATTCTTGCTGAACACATTGTTTACTTTTAATGATAATAAATTCAGACTACTTTTACCAGAAATTCCAAATTATGCTGTATTGGAATTGTATTAGGTAATTTGAAACATGTCTCATAGCTGAAATTTTATATTTCCCATTGATATCAGGAGTTAATTGTTCAATCCTAAGTAAATTGAACATAGTCTCAAGGCAGCAGGCAGGCCTACTTCTCTTGAAGAATTGGTACAACATAAATTCTTTTTTAAAACAATGATATTAATATCTACTGGCCTAGAGATTGACATTTGATTCCAGTTAGATTTTTAATAAGCCTTACAATCTATAGGCTGGTAGACATCTGTTGTGGAGGAATATCCTGTCTTACCCAGGAATGGGTATGGCCCGAGTTATAAACGACCGGGACTATAACGATCTACAGTGTGTTCGTGACTATACGAGAGTCTTCGTCATTACATGGGGGTGATCGAGAGTCTTCATCATTATACGAGAGTCTTCGTTAGTATACGAGAGTCATTGACTTTAGTCGAGAGCCATCGGCCTTAGACAAGAGTTAGACGTCACTAGATGGAAGCTTTCTTCTCAAGATGGATGCTTATGTCCTATACAGAGGCATTGCCTTCTTGATTGTATTCTTCTTAACTGTTCGTTGGTGTACGTGTATTTGGTTTATTGTACTGAGGTACAATAAATCTCTATTCATATATTCTCTGTGTTAAGAGTTATTTCTTGCACTATTCTTTCTCTATTTATCCCCTCTCAGGATATAACAACATCTTATTTTTTTCTGTTTGTTTTTGTGCTAGAATGACGTAAATTTATTTCTATATTTGTCACTGTGAGCCATTATGGGTTCCATATAATAAAGGTTTGAAATATCTGAAGTTAGACTTTACTGAACAGTGGTTTGACATTTTGTCTTCTATTATTAAACGATGATCTGATAAATAAGTGGGTGGTCAAACCTATGTTTTGAGGCAGTGCGTGTGTGATTTTAGCTTAAAATGGCAGCAGCTTTGTTGGTGCATGTTGAGTTGTTTATATGCATTGAAGCAATCTGTTTTTGTACTTGTCTCACATCTCTTGAACCCTTTTGTCTTAAATACAACTCTAAAACTTACGTCATAGATCTGCTTAGAATAACTGATTGGTATTTAATTGTTTCCAAAACCTTCAGCCAGTCAGATGACATTCCAAACAATTCTGCTGTTGTTGGTAAAGAGGAGGTGAAAACACACACACACACACACACACACACACACACACACACACGTAAATTTTTAATTCCTCAGCTTATTTTCAAAATCTTTAATTTCAGCTGATCTAAATTTAACATAATAAAAAGAAAAAAATAGATATGATTTTGGTAAAGGCAGTATTAGCGGTTTCCTTTTATAAAGAAACCAGCAGTATAACCCGACGTTGCTCAGGTATAATGAAAGATTTAAAACTAATCCATGGTCCTGGAGCTCAGACTCAGCCTAAAGAAAATTTGTGTGAAGTTTGGTGAGAATCAGATAAAAATTGTGGATTTGTACAAAGGACATACAGACAGATAAACAAACACACTAACAAGTATCTTGCCTTATATATATATATATATATATATATATATATATATATATAATCAATTTTCTGCACTATTGTAAGATCTGCAACCGTGAAACTTCTGAATATCATTTCTTATGTCTTTGTCTATGAGTGTATCAAATTTGATTAAAATCAGACCACTCCTTCTACAACCCGATTTTTTTCGATTGTCAATTTTCGATATTTATCGGGGGTACCTTGACACAAGACCTAGCTAAGAACACTTGCAGACATTTATAGTACAACTGTGTAAATTTTCAAGAAAATTGGTTCAGCTGTTTTGGAGTCTATAGGTAACGGACACATACACACACACATACATACAGACAAAATTCCATTTATAAATAAGTTTAGATATTTGGCATTTATTGACTGAGCATCCATTACTATTGTCAATTGAAATTTATGAAATCTTTTAAAACAATTTTTCAGAAAAATAGTTTTCTCAAGATCAATAACTCTTTCCAGTGTTGAGGATGGTGGGGGGTTCCTTCCTTGCCTTTTGTTTGAAGTAGTGTCAGTCAGTTAAGTGCCATGCTTTTGGGCGATCATGACTGGGCATAACATTATCCCACAGTAGGTTGCCATTGCATTCTGCGATAGACTGGTTGCCAGCTAAGGCTATGGAATATAATCTGTCCTATTATTTAACCCATAACAGGAGGGGGAAGAGATGTATTATATTATTAAGTAGTAATTAGTGGGGGATCAGCTTATTACTTAATAACAATATAAAACTGATCTCCCACTTTATGCCCAGTAGAAGCCTTAATCATGTTTCCAACTAATATATTCAGCCAGTCAGTTAAGTGCCATGTGTGATATATGCTTGGGTGATCATGTCTTGAAAGAGACATGACTGACTAGGCAGAACATTTTCCCACAGTAGGTTGCCATTGCTTTCTGCATTAGACTGGTTGCCAGCCAAGGCTATAGAACCCAATCTGTTCTATTATTTAACCTATAACTGGAGAGAAGAGACTGATTAATACCTTTCCCAAGGGTATTTGTGCATAAGTGAAGTAGTGTAGAACATCAAAATCTTGGTTATTTTCTTTTTGGTTTATATGTGATATTCATTTTAATTCTTTGTTTGTGATTTTGTTGTGCCTGTCCACAAGCTTCTTATAAGTGTGGTCTTTACCAGATGTCCTGGGCATGATGATAAACTGCATCTGGCAGCATGGCCTCTGATTGGGAGGTTGTGAGGAGCATGGAATCTCCTCTTAATTGCTGTTGTTCCCAGGTCCACCCTGAATCTGAGTGGTAGCACTTGTTCGGGTCCAAGCTATGGGCAAATAGTTAACCTCCAAACTGGGGTCAAAACACAATGAAAGTATAAAAATACACTTTAGAAATATATACATTTTTGAAAGAAAAATATTACCAACAATACATTTTTGAAGAAAAAATTATTAACATAACACATTTTTGAAGGAAAACAATTCTCAGCAAAACATTTTTTAATACAAAACTAGAAGACATTTTCAGTTTTCTAAAATAAAAAAGAATAAAAACAAAAATTTTCATTAAAATCTGACCAAATCAACCTTCTCACTATAACCAAACATTAAAAAAAAAAAACCTGAAACACCACCTTTTTGGCATTAAATAACCCACAGAGGTTGATATGCCATTAAACAAAACTCAAACTGTAAACTTTACCAGATCTCATAGGCTTCACTAATTCAAAGATTTTTTTTAACCTTTGAATTTAGAAAGTGGTTGTATACAACTGACAGTTTAGATATTTCTGAACAAATTTGGCATCATGCATTGCTTCCATGTTAATGTTTTGACTTGATAAGATTATTTAAGTATATCACTCTAATCTTTAGGCTAAATTTTTGGTTTTGTGGCAGTTTGCAGTATTAGACTGTACTAGGGGTAGTTTTTTATACTAAATTTGTAATAACTGATCTATAAACAATTATATTTGGACTTTTTAGTACTTGCTAATTCCACAATTTGTATTTATTTCTGAGATAAGTAATTTTCAATAATCTATTGATTGTTCATTGCAAGTATGCTTCACCTGGTCAGAAAAATTGTCTGTCATAACACAGTGAACTGACATTCCTTCTTGAATAAAACCCTGTTTTTAAAAGTGTTATGTACATTTTGGTAATCTTGTATATATTTTTTTTTATTTTTTATTTTTTTTTATTTAATTGTATCACCCCAAGCAAGGCAATAACACCACTGAAGTGCAGGGGGCTACATAAGAGTAAAAAAAGATTAATTACAAGAGTGAAGAGAAAGACGAACCAGTTAGAAAGGAGCAAGAGAAGGATGGGAATACAGGTGTGATAACAGTTGCAAAGGTTGAGAGAAAGGAACTAGAGTCAAGTGGTTAATAGATGAGTATTGATATTGCATTTAAATTCCTGGAGGTTGTAGCCATCAGGAAAGCAAGAATAGGGAAGCGAGTTCCACAGGCAGGAAGTACAAGAGAAGCTGCAGGAGTAGAACTGTCGTCTGCATTTGGTTAATTTAACTGTGAATGGGTGGGACCCAGTTACCAATCTGGTTGCACAAGTAAACACCTGTTGCAGAGGCACCAGTGACTTAAGTTCATTGGAGCAGAAGCCATGAAAGTATTCATAGAACAGACAAAGGGAGGCCACATATCATCGGTGGGGAAGTGGCTGTAATCGAGCTGCCAAGTTGGTACCTATCACATTACTGATTCTCCTTTGGAGCCTGTCGAGAACACTGAGATGAACAGCAGGGGCGCCTGACCATATATGGCAGCAGTATTCCATGCACGGATGAATCGTTGATTTGTATATATGCAGGATGGATTCAGGCGGGAAAAACATCCTGGCCTGACACAGTGACCCAAACTTCTTAGCAGTGGATTTAGCTATGGACTCAATGAAGTGGTTCCATTTGAGATCAGAAAAGAGTGTAAGGCTGAAGAGGCACAGTGTATTGCTCTCAGGGAGACTCGCTTGGTCCATGCTTATGGGAGGCAGGAGAGGTTGCCTGTGATGATTGACAGACAGCAGCTTGGTCTTAGTTGCATTGAAATTGACAAGCTACTTCTTACCCCAATTCACCACAGTGTGTAGGTCCCTTTCAAGGTCAGCAGTGAGATTGTTTGTCTGCCACGACGAGTTTCTTACTGATATGGGAGTAAATTGTGGTGTCATCTGCGTAGATGCATACTTGGCTCTTGATCTCGTCTGGGAGGTCATTTATGAAAATAAGGAAGAGTGTCGGGCCCAGGATAGAGCCCTGAGGGACACCAACATTTGTGCTGTAGGATGTAGAGGCATGCCCATTCAAAACGACCTTCCTTTGCGGTTAATTAAAAAAGATTGGATTAGATCAAGCAAGTGTCCGGTAATACTGTAACCCCGTAGCTTGCATAGAAGGCCAGAGTGCCAAACCCTGTCAAAAACCTTGGAGATGTCCAGAGCAACAGCACCAGCCTCGCCGGACTCCTCAAGGGCCTGGAACATATACTTCGTAACGATCGTTAGCATGTCAGCTGTGGACCTGGCAAAGCGGAAGCCATACTGCCTGTCAGAAGAGGAACTTGTAGAACCTCTGCTTTGTATAAGAAGCTATGAATAGAAAATGATTTACTTAAATCTGGTTAAGTATCTCTAAGAGACTGGTAACTTTTAACTTCATATTTTGTGCATTAATTCAGAATTGTTACCCTACATTCTTGGATAGTGGCTTGTAATAAGAAATCACAAAGCCAAGTTCAAATTCCAGTCAGGTTCATTACATTTACTTATATGTAAATATTCTATGAAAAAGTATGATTCATCTCCTTCCTACATCTATGGGTTAAATAGCACATATCTTTAAAAAAATCATCTTCAAAATAATTGTTAATACAATAAATACTCATTTCACTCCTAAAAAAGTATTTTCTTACAATCCAATTTTTTTATACATGCATTCTTACATACATGCATGAAACAATATAGTTTTTTCATAAACTTTATATATAAAACTGTACCCACCTACAATAGAAATCATGTATTTATATGTGTATATCTATAATTGTTTCTATATATGAAGATAATTTATCAACTAAAATGCAAGATGCGAGCTACAAATTGGAAATGTTACAATCACACAAGCACAGAATTTTAAATGTTTGGGAAGTGTTTCAACATGTGATAGAATATGATACTGAAATCTGAAGGAATTGTGGAATAGCAAAAGATGCCTTTCAAAAACTTTTGAAAACATTAAGAAATAGAAAAATTTCATTAAAAACAAGGAAAAGGGTTGAATCACTATGTAATATTAATTCTTTTGTGAAGGCTGGACAATTTCCTCGCAGAAGAAGAAAAGGCTTGTGACAACAGTTGTTCTTCTACAGAAGGATGCTGAGTATGTCAAGGAGAGAGCATGTAAGCAATTAGGAAGTTTTAAGGATAACACGGGGGGGGGAAGTAAGGATAATTATGCATGAAATCAGAAATAGGCAACTGAAGTTTCTGGGATATAAAGAGAAAAATTTGGAAAATATGACCTTCATAAGACATATTGAAGGCAAGAGGAAAGCAGTGAATAACTTACTTAGTGAGCTTGTATGATTAGATGACAAAACAGAGGCAGAAGAATAATAAAAAGACAAAGATTTTTAAAGAGTATTTGTATATATTTGAGATGAGGTAGTATTTATAGTATTTACATTATTCAGACTATTGTCCTCATCTTTGTTGCCATTTGTATGACGTTTAATAATAGATCATTCTATTTGTCTATATTTGTGAGATGAGGTAGTATTTATAGTATTTACATTATTCAGACTATTGTCCTCATCTTTATTGCCATTTGTACGACATTTAATAATAGATCATTCTATTTGTCTATATTTCTGAGATGAGATAGTATTCATAGTATTTACATTATTCAGACTATTGTCCTATTTATTGCCATTTGTACGACATTTCGGCCGTTGTACACTTCATTCTTCTTCTATATCCATTGGGCCATGTGTCTCGAAAGGACACATGGCCCAGTAAATATAGACGTTGGTTAGTTCCTGACTTGACTCTTAGTTGTGAGTTCAATACCAGGCTATAGCAGTGGTGAATAATTAACTTGCAGGGATAGAGGGAGATAACTCATGACTTCCAATCGAAGCTTTACGCAAGGAATGGAGTTCATATACTCCAGTGATTGTAATAATGGTTTCGGTTTGAAATTCCTAGCACTTGAAGAAGGCCAGAGTGTACAACGGCCAAAACATTGTGCAGATAGCAACAAAGATGAGGACAATAGTCTGAATTTTTTTTTTTTAATCATTTCACCCCAAGTAAGGCATTCCATTGACACTATTGCGCATGGCGCTACATAGGGGAAGGTAAAGAGGAGGAGTGGTTAGGTGTAGGAAATGTTGGAAGGAAGGTGATAGATGGGTAAGGATACCAAGGATGAAGGTTGGGCAGATGGGAAGAGTGTTTGAAAGAATAGGAGAGAGTTAGTGTGTTAGGTGTCTATTGACCTTACATTTAAACTCTTGGAGATTGTAGCCGTCGGGGAAGAAATCATGTGGAAGAATTCCACAGTCGGGGAAGTGTGAGAAAAGAAACTGTTGGAGTAGAAGTTGCGGTTGCATTTTATCGGTTTCACTTTAAAAGGGTGGGATCTAGTTGCTAATCTAGTTTCTCGTGCAAATTCGTATCTAGGGGGCAGCAGTGATCTAAGTTCATTGGAGCAGAAGCCATGAAAGTATTTATAGAAGAGACACAGGGAAGCCACGTCGCGCCAGTGAGAGAGAGACTGCAGGCGGTCTGCCAAATTGGTATCGATCACATTACAGACCCTCCGCTGTACCTTGTCGAGAAGCCCAAGGAGAATAGCAGGAGCACCCGACCAGATATGGCAGCAGTATTCAATGCACGCGTGGATGGTAGATTTATAAATGTGCAAGATAGATTCAGACGGAAAAAACTTCCGGGCCCTGCACAGAGAACTGACTTTCATCGCAGCAGATTTAGCAATGGATTCGATGTAGTCATTCCATTTGAGGTCCGCTGTAAGCATGAGACCAAGGGGGCGTAGTGTTTTACTCTCTGGGAGGCAAGCCTGGTCAATGCTAATGCTAATAATGTAAATTTCTAAAGAGCTATGAAAGATAAGTTTTAGGAAGTCATGATTGCTCATATTCTGAAGGGACATGTCACATAGAGGAATATATCGATAGACCTGAAAAGCTTGATAGTTATAAGATGTCTGTGAATCCTAAATACCTATTAAAATAACTTTGTAGCTTAGTAATTAAGGTGAGAATTTCCCAAGATGAAAACTTGTCTTTACAAAATATTTTTTCTTCAATTTTTATTCTAATATTTATAAGCTATGTGACTCCAGAACACTTGATGAGTTTACAGAAAAGATTATGATGAAAAACAATGCCATAAAAATGAGGTATGCGCGACCTGAAGCCTAATTTCAATTATTCTCAGTAATAAATTTTGATGAAATATCAGTTACAATAATAATAATAATAAACAACAATTCTTGTATGATCACTAAAGTTAAGCAATGTCGAACCTGACCCTTACCTAGATGGGTGACTGTTGGGGAATACCAGGTGCTGTAAGCTTGGATGTGCAGATGGTGCAATGGATAACAGTCCAGAACTGTTAATCAGAGAGCCAAGTCTCAATTCCAGTCAGGTTCGTTATATTTCCATATATGCAAATATCTTTGGGAAAGGTATGAATCCACCTCTTCTCCCTCCAAGTATCGGTAAATCATTATCTGCACAAAATACAATCTAAAAATATTTTCTGGCTTTAAATAACCTGCAAAGGGTTGATAAGCTGTAAAAAAAAACAAAAAAAAAAAACAAATCAATCAATAAGAATAATAAGTCTTAAGTTTTTTATTGTTATAAGAATGATATAAATACAGAACAATTAGTTCCAATCACAATATTTCGTTTCCTAACTCTTTTTCTTAAGAGGAGTGTGTGTGAGATCATTGCCCTGAAAAAGATTCTTTCTATTTAATTTTTTACTTATTTTTTTTCATTTTATCATTAAAATTTCTTGAGTTTCTTTTCCAAATGTTTTCAATGTATGTTTGAAATATGAGATTGGATAAAGAATAGGAAATGATGGAAACTTATCCTTCTCATACAATTTTTTCCCATTAGTGACAACTCTTTTTCTTTTGGAAATCTTAAGGCTGTCTTTGATAAGATCTTTATAAAATATTTTTTCTTAATAAATCTGGCTTCAAGAAGTATTTTTTGAAGTGTATTATATCAAGCAGACATTTCTGTATTCTTCACTTAAATAGTAAAGTAAAAAAACCCAGTTCTAATCCTTGATATCTGGGAGATATTTATTTTATTTGGTAATTCTAAAAAAAAAAGAATTTTTCATATTTTTTCTATCATGAAGTTTTGGGTTTCCAACCTGCAGATTGTTTTATTTTTTCTCCCACTCTTTTTGTTTTCTATTTAATTTTCATTCATATTCTTTTATAACAGATCTTTTATTTATCTTTCTGTCTATTCATCTCTCTGAAGATAGTTTTTGAATGGAGCATATTAAATATTTGGTTCTATAAAAATATTTTCATAAATCTTTCTTAATTATAACTAGACTTGTAAATTCTGCAATGACCAAGAGTAAAAATATCCATACACATCATTTATGTACCAAATAATCATATAGAAATAATTTTTGAAAAATACAAGAGTTCAAACTTGGTGAGAAAAAATGCGAGTTGTTTTTGCCTAAAATTAAGTCAGTCAGTTAAGTGCCATACGTGAAAGTACCTAGGACAAATTATTGATAGAAATACATTGAAAGTGCAATTAAGAATATGCCTTCTCAAACAAACGTTACTAGGTTACAACCATTTCTAGGACTAGCAAATTATTATCAAATCTACATACGTAATATGCAGAATTTGAGAGCTCCACTGAACAATTTGCTTAAAAAAAGGTGTAAACTGGACTGAAAAGCGTCAAAAAGCATTTGAAGAAATCAAGTAAACACTAACATCAGACTTATCAGAGTGCTACAATTCAAAAGCAAAAATTACATAGGCTTCAGATGATAGCTACTATGATATAAGAGCAGTAATTCTATATAAAGATGATGATGGTAACATGAAAGCCATTGCACATGCTTCACATTTGCTATGACTGCCAGTAAAAACTACAACCCAATAAAAAAAAAGAGGCATTAGTGAAAATATTTGCAGTGAAAAAATTTCACAAATTTATACACAGGAGTTTTTGGTTGCAGACAAATCACAGACCTCTGTCAATTTTTGGTTTGAAAAAAGGAATTCCTATAAATAGATTACAACACTGGGGTACTATCTTATGATTTTAAGATAAAATGTCAACTGTCCTAATTCTTTGGTCATGTGGATGGTTTATCAAGATTAATACCAAAAAATACTGAACTGTTTGAGGATACTATTTACATTATTTGGACTATTGTCCTCAACTTTGTTGCCATTTATACAAATAGTGTTTGAAGATACTGTTATTGCAGCATTAAAATGTGAAATAGAAACTAAAAATATATCTTGCAATGTTGTACATGATCTACCAGTTACCCTGGAAGGCATAATAGTAAAAACAGAACTTTCATGTGTTAGATTGATATACATTTCTTACTGTGGTTGTTCTGATAAGAAAATAGTTCTCACTCAATATGGAGGCTTACATCAAGTGCCTTGAGAAGATAGTGCTGCTCTGGATCAAGAGGGTGGCTGTTGGAAAACACTTTCTGGCAACAGAACTCTGTAGCATGCTGCACAAGCAGGAGAACCCAGTCATGGCTGTCAGACAATTTCTGTGACCTTGTGACCTCTTATATCTGGCCACATCACTCCCCAGACTGCAACCCCCTTGATTATTATGTGTGGGCACAGTTGAGCGAGAGACCAGCAAAACGCCTTGTAATACCAAAAATTAATTGAAGTCAAGGGTTATGGCAGGATTCACCAACTTAAACAAGGAGACCATCCAGAAGAGATGCAGGAGATTCTCATGTCGTCTGGAGGCCATGGTTGAAGTCAATGGTGATTTTTTTTATTGAACAAATTTACTTTTTAATATTTCAAGGTATTTTGGTGTAATTTTTATAAATGCATTTCTTAAAAAATAAGACAATTTATCTATTGCAACCTGTGTGCATGTGTAAAAGCATGTGCACATATATATAAAATAAAGTGAATGGAGTAGTCCACATAGGCAACCATGGATTATATAGACGACGGACTGATGATTGTGCCAGACAACAGAAGAGTAAATGATAAAATAAGGAAAATACTTTTAAACTCTTGAAGAGCCTCAATTTTTAAATAGAGCTCAAAATGAATTAAAAAAAAGTTGTCCAATATTTAGATGTAGAATTTAATCTGCAAATTAGTAGTGTCTCCCCGTATATGAAACCAACACAAATTTGAGGTATGTGAACACTTGATATAACCATCCTGCTAATATAATCAAATACATGTTTAAAGGAATAGAACACGGGTTAACTAAAAATTCTGCTTGTAAAACAATTTTCGATGAAAGAACAAAGATTACAAAAAGGCTTACATGAAAATGGTCATAAAAACAAAATATAAACCTCAGATAAATAAACAAACAAACAAATGAAGAATAATCCCAGGAAACGAAATATCATTTGGTTCAACCCACCTTTTAATTTAGAAGTAAAGTCCTAAATAGGGAAAATATTTTTTGAATTGATTAGTAAAGACTTCATTGAAAACTCAGAATTACACAAGTTATTCAATAGAAATTCACTTTAAATTATGTTACAGCTGTACCTGCAATGGAGACAATTACATCAAGAGACAAATCACCAAGAATTTTTAAAAAATATTGTGCAGCAAGATATATTGTTAATGAAAAATATGACTGCATCGATAAAAGCAAATGTCCACTTGGCAATTTGTAAAACAGGAGTTATTTACAAAGCAGAAGTTTAAGTTACAAATAGACAGAGAAAAATATATGTAGGATGCACTGAAAGCAATTTTAAAAAATGATGATCCAGTCAAAAGTCAACATTCAAGCTAGAAAGCCTTAAAAATTCTTTCAAACTAGTGTAGAAATTAAAAGAAAACTAGCAAAGATCCTTATGTAACTTGGAGTATATTAAAACAAAACTAGACATTGCAATGGTGGTGATGTCTGCAGATTGTGCCAAGAAGAGAAGTCAGCCAGAGTATCATTTCCAAAATGAGAAATGTTTCTAAATGAAAGGTCTAAAATAATGTCTCGGTGTATACACCTTAGAAAATACATTTTGGGCTCATACAAACCCAGATGAAAGTGTGTACAATATTATTTTGCTAGTCTTAACTAACTCCTCTCTTATTTTAAACTTCCTGTCATGCATTCAAAAAAGCGTTGAATAATCGGTTAATATATAACACCTGAAAATATTAAAGGGTTAAAATCAAGGTAGCGTAATCGGCTGATCCTCCAAACCACAAAGTAATAAGACACAGGAAAATTTCACTAGAAACAAAGAAAAGAGTGCTGGATTGCTATGTGATGTCAGTTCTTCAATACGACAGTGAATGCTGGACAATATCATTGAAAATGAGGACAAAACTGGAAGCAGCAGAAATGTGGTTCTACAGAAGAATGCTGCGGATATCGTTGACTGAGCGTGCAAGCAACGATAAGGTGTTGGAAAGAATGGCAACAAAAAGGAAATTAATAGTGAGCATCAGCAAGCGACCATTGTAGTTCCTGGGACACACAATGAGGAAGGAGAGCCTGGAGAACCTGATACTGACTGGCCAGATAGGAGAGACAGAGGAAGGCAGTGGATAACATCTTTGCAGGGCCTGATCAGGTGGTTGACGGAACGGGGGTTGCGAGGTGTAACAGGAGCAAACATACTAAGAGCCACAAGGGATAGGGAGACGTGGAGAACCATGATTGCCTATATCCTGAAGGGACAGGGCACATAGAAGAAGATGGTCATAAGCAATTAGAAAAACGACATGTTTGAGAAAAAAAAATGTATCCTGATTTTAACAGGATAAAAAAAAGAGCTAAAAAAATAGTCATATTCTTGATTCAGAATTAATGGGTCTTTCCTTCTCTAAAGTGTTTTAATTAGTCACTTAGTTTTATAATTACCCATGGACAATTATCGCTTAATTCAGGGACCAAATGATTCAGGATTTATGATTCTGTGGGATGATATAATTTGAGAGAGCTGAAAGTGATTCAAATCTTGAATAATCATATATGTCCATAGGCACTTTTGAATATAAAACTATTTGTCATTAAATCTATTTTCATTTTGACACAATCAAACACAATAAGAAAAAAAAAACAAAATCTTTAGGAGTTCCTATTATCATTGTTGGTGTTATTTTATTCATTGTAATCTTTCACCTTGGAAAACAAAAATGTTCCATGCTGTGTGGCATGATATTCGATTTAATATAATACAAAAGGAAATGAAAAAAAAAAGATTTAGCAGAAATTGATCAGAATTTTAAAAAATTCCAGTTAAGCTGAAATGAATTTTAATCAACATTTCCTTTTTAATTTCATCAACTCATATTAAAGGAACTCAATAATAAGATTATATTCCATTTTTTAAAACCTCGCTTTTCCTAAAGATTTATCTGTAAGAATCAGTATATACATATTACAGTTGCAACAGATCATGATAGCTTGAAAATATAGAAATGTAATTGGATGTGCGTTGTGGTACAGTGGATATTGGCTCGGAACGAGAAACCAGGGAGCCGAGTTTGAATTCCAGTTGAATCCATTGTATTCACTTACTCACAAATACCCTTGGGAAAGGTATTAATCCGTCTCTTCCTTCCAGTTATGGGTTAAATAGCAAGACAGATTGGGTTCTATAGCCTTGGTCGGCAACCAGTCTACCGCAGAAAGTAATGGCAACCTACTGCGGGATAATCTTCTGCCCAGTCAGTCATGTCTTTTTCGAGATATGATCACCCAAGAGTGTATCACGTATGGCACTTAACTGACTGACTGAATATAATAGTTGGAATAATGATTAAAGCTTCTACTGTCATAAAGTGGGGGATCAGTTTATTACTTCATAACAATAGGAAACTGATCCCCCACTAATTACTACATAATAATATAACACATTTCTTTCCCCTCTATCTATGAGTCAAATAACAGGACAGATTGGGTTCTATACCCTTGGTCGGCAACCAGTCTACTGCAGAAAGCAATGGCAACCTACTGCGGGATAATCTCCTGCCCAGTCAGTCATGTCTCTTTCGAGACATGATCACCCAAGCGTGTATCACATATGGCACTTAACTGACTGAATTGGGTTGCCAATAGAAAAGGTTTGGGAAGCTTTGGTTTAGTTGGTTTGCTACCATTATTTACAATTTTAAAGCTATTAAAAACTTTATATACCTTACATTTCTGATATCTTTACTCTCTGGAAAGCACATTAGGTAAATAGAACTATCCTTATCATAGCTTATTAATATATCTTTTCACTTTTGTTGTATCAAGTCAGGGGCCCTAAGTGAGTTCTAATAGTGTACTAGCAGTATAGCCTGGCATAACCTGGGTGTAATGGAAGCTTTAAAACTAATCCATAGTCCTGGAGCTCAGACTCTTTGGACGTTGGCATGAAAGACTAAAAGGCAATAGTTGTTTCCAGTTAAAGCAAAACCGTAGACTGAAAGAAAAATGAATGGATGTAAGTCAAATTTTGATTTCCTGGTATCGATAAATAAGTTTTCTTTGTTGTAAACTGAATTTTGAAGGCTAAATAAGTCCTCTGAGTAAATGTTATCATGGCTGAGACTAAGAACTACAATTATACTTACTTAGAGCCAAACCCAAAGCAAAAACTAAAATAAAAGGGCTGAAAAAAATACATACAGGCAGATAAACAGACACACACAAAAACATCTTGCCTTTTATATATAATCGATTTTCTGCACTATTGTAAGAACTTCAACCTTGAAACTTCTGAATATCGTTTCTTATGTCTTTGTCTATGAGTGGATCAAATTTGGCGACTCTTTCTATAACCTGATTTTTTTCGATTATCAATTTTTGATATTTATCGGGGGTACCTCGACACAAAACCTAGCTAAGAACACTCGCAGACACTTAGAGTACAACTGTGTAAATTTTCAAGAAAATCAGTTCAGCTATTTCGGAGTCTATAGGTAACAGATACATACATACAAAGTTCCATTTATAAATAAGTTTAGATTTAGATTAGATTTAGATGAACTATTGTTTGGTGACTAGAGGCATTGAGGAAGTTAGCAATCCTTACAAGAGAATATGGAACAGTGGTAAATAGTGGAAACCTGATAAAAAAAAAAAAAGTATGTTTTAAAAATATTAATTTAAAACTTTAAAATACTTGTGATGAAGACATCCAGAAAATTTTAACCTAAATTTATACTAAGTAAGATTCAGTGAAATCCCTGACTTAGACTGATAGCCTTGAAGTGATCAACATTTGCCAAAATTCTGCAAAATTCAGATAGAATTGGTAAATGTATTCAGACAGGACAATTGGTCAATGCTTTAAGTTTTTCCAAGTTCAAGCTCTCATCCAGTTTTATTTTTATAAACTGTTGGTGAACTGTCAAGTGTTGGTCGATGTGAATATTCGAAGGCGTTCTTCTAATTATGTCATCGATTGTTGTCAGTCTTGTGTTGCACAGTTTTTGTTGTTTGCACCTCCAGTAACTTTAAATTCTCTAGTTTTGTTAACAATATAGGTGTATCCTTCAAATAAGTTTTCTGCCTCTTTGTTTTGACAAAAACATGATGACAACTGAAGGGCTTGGAAAGAATGTTCTAAAAAAACAAAAAAAACTGAACTTGGAAAGACTTAGTGTTGATCAATTGTCCTGTCAGCAGCTAGTCCATTGGTGAATTTTCTTTTGGCGAATTGTCTGGCTACCAAATGTTAATAGGAAATTCTTTGTTTCACAAAAAGGGTCTTTGGGTGGATGCCTAATAAATAAAAGTCCCTGTTTGGACTGTTATCCTTATAAGTGCACACATACACACCATTTTCTCAGTTCGCACTAAACAGATTCCAGAACTACACTGACATCTGTATTTGTCAAATTTCTAGCAGCAATGAAGTTGGCAACCCACCCATATTTCACCCGTCAGATATCTCTCAGTGCCTCAAAGAAAAATTAGTATTTTTTCAAGTTGAACCACGTGTGTGATGGTTAGAAATGTTAGATATATTTTCATCTTCTAAATATATAAATGACAAATTCTGGTTGTTTGTCATGTGTCTGGAACCCTTTTAATTTGCTTTAATTAGAAATATACCTTTTTGGAATCAGGATGATCATGAGATTAAAAATCTGCTTTTCATCTGCTGCATGACTGTCCAGCATTGAAATTTGTGTTTGAATGAGAAAGGAACAATTAAAAATGAAAAATAAATGGAAAAAAAATTGTGATTTTAAGTTTTTAATTTATATTTACTTTAAAGTAACACAAAAACCTTGAATTTAAACATTTTTTTTAAAATTTGAATTTAAACATTTTTTTTTTTTTTTTTTAAATTCAGTTTAAAATATCTGAAGCTTTCTGAATTGGGAAAATAAATTTTATTTCTTCAAAATACCCAAGGAATCATTAAAAGTGAGATGTTTTGTGAAGTGAGTTTTTAAAGTTCTATGTAGCTTGTCATTTGAAAAACTTCATTTTTGGCCTGAATTGGAATTTCGACCCAAATCGAAGTTCCAGCCCAAATGAAACTTTTGGTCAGAATTGGATTTATAACCTGAATCAGAGTTGAAGTAAGGTTTTGATGTTCCATAGAATGAATTGAAGAATTCAAAGTTATTTATTCATAATTATCAATGCTGTTTTCTAAGCTTGATTAGAGGTCCCTTTAGTTTTGGGTAAGAGTGCAAATTAGTCTTCCACAGGAGCTAGTTTAAAAGTTTGCAATGAGTCTGGTTTTTAAGCTAGTCATTAATAAATTAATAGCTTTATCAACAGTTTGTTCTTTTGGTTAATTTCCCACTTTTCAGGAAGATACCAAAATTTTTAAAAAAGTTGCTAGGATTGTGTAGGGAACATGTTTTATTTCTTTAACAAAAGAGGCACAAAATCAAATGAGCCATACACGGTCATGCAAATTACCTAGTGCCTAAGGACTAATTAAATGCCTGTAGGTAGGTGTGAAAAAAATGTACATAATTGACCAAGGCACACATAAAAATGGGCAGATTTTGTCTTTTGGAAGCAATTTGGCAGACTGCACTCGAGGTGTCTTTTTTTTTTTTTCTTTTTATCGCATCACCCCAAGCAAGGTGGTAAATGCCACTGATGTGATGTAAGAAGATTGGGAAAAAGAAAGCTGGAAACCACATCCTAAACAGGGAACAAGGGATGGGCCTCTTCACCTGTTCAATAGACGTGGGTGGAGTGTGAACCGGGTGATGTAGCAGAATGAGGATTTCAAGACTACAAGAAATATATTTCAATAAGTCAGCTTTGAGGTTCAAGGACAAAGAAGTGGCAGGGAAGAACCTGAAACAGTTTACAACAGACATATTTCTACAAACTGAAATATCACCTGAATAACAAGCAAAGATCCGCACTCAGTCAAAGTGAATAAGATGTTGCAAAGTTTATCTGAACAGGCACCCAACATAAAAAAAAATTTCCACTAGACAAGACATATCCAGTCAGGAAGACAGAAATAGTCATGCCCAATTCACACATCCTTCGCTGAATTGTAATACTGGGGGTTGTGATTACTGGCTGAAGTTTACATTAAACATGGTGACATGACCACCCCCTGTATTATATTTAGGTGTTGCTTCAGTATTATACTGTCATCAGGTTTTTTTCTTGCTTTTGTACATAAGCACAGCACATGGTACCTAAGCCATGCATGTTGGGTTTTGTAAATTTCAATACTTCAAATGTAACTTCACTGTTCCAGAATTGTAAAATCAGTTACCAATATAAACAGACATAACCACAGTATTTTCAGTAATAAATATCTAGTCATTTTAAAAGGAAAACACTAAAACCATTCTACAGTATCATTCTAATATGTTGTATAAAGGGTAAATTTTAACATTTGTCTATATTTCTGAGATGAGATAGTATTTACATTATTCGGACTATTGTCCTCCTCTTTTTTGTCATTTGTATGACGTTTAATGATAGATCATTCTATTTGTCTATATTTCTGAGATGAGGTAGTATTTACAGTATTCACATTATTCGGACTATTGTCCTCATCTTGGTTGCCATTTGTACGACGTTTAATAATAGATCATTCTATTTGTCTATATTTCTGAGATGAGGTAGTATTTACACTACTTACATTATTTGGACTATTGTCCTCATCTTTTTTGCCATTTGTATGCCGTTTAATAATAGATCATTCTATTTGTCTATATTTCTGAGATGAGGTAGTATTTACAGTATTCACATTATTCGGACTATTGTCCTCATCTTGGTTGCCATTTGTACGACGTTTAATAATAGATCATTCTATTTGTCTATATTTCTGAGATGAGGTAGGATTTACAGTATTCACATTATTCGGACTATTGTCCTCATCTTGGTTGCCATTTGTACGACGTTTAATAATAGATCATTCTATTTGTCTATATTTCTGAGATGAGGTAGTATTTACAGTATTCACATTATTCGGACTATTGTCCTCATCTTGGTTGCCATTTGTACGACGTTTAATAATAGATCATTCTATTTGTCTATATTTCTGAGATGAGGTAGTATTTACAGTATTCACATTATTCGGACTATTGTCCTCATCTTGGTTGCCATTTGTACGACGTTTAATAATAGATCATTCTATTTGTCTATATTTCTGAGATGAGGTAGGATTTACAGTATTCACATTATTCGGACTATTGTCCTCATCTTGGTTGCCATTTGTACGACGTTTATTAATAGATCATTCTATTTGTCTATATTTCTGAGATGAGGTAGTATTTACAGTATTCACATTATTCGGACTATTGTCCTCATCTTTGTTGCCATTTGTACAACGTTTCAGCTGTTGTATGCTTTTCAGGTGTTAGGAATTTCGAACCGAACATTTTATTACAATCACTGGGGTATATGAACTCCATTCCTTGTGTAAAGCCTCAATTGGAAGTTATGAGTTCTCTCCCTCTAATGCTGCAAGTTATTTGTTCACTACTTCTATAGCCTGGTACTTGAACTCACAACCCTAAGAGTCAAGTCAAAACTAACCAACGCCTTTAGTTTTGACCTGACTCTTAGCGACACATGGCCTAGTGGATATAGATGTTCGTTAGTAACCCTGTATGTAGGCTACAGCACTGGTGAACAAGTAACTTGCAGGGAGATAACTCATGACTTCTAATCGAGGCTAATATAAATTTGCATACTTCTTTTATACTGTATCAATTTGCTTTTTATATAAATGCCACATTAGGAAATACCACAAATACAAATTTGTTTTTAGTAATTATCTTATTTTTGATTACACTCTCATGTTACAGTGACCTAGAATTGTATTCCATTCTTTTAAAATGAGATCCTTTGAAGAGATAGTACTGTTGAGAAAATATAAGCAACCATTTTTCTCAATGTTGAATTTAATGCTATTAGAATATCCAGTAAGCTCAGCAGATTTCTGCTTAAATTCAGAAGAATCCTGATCAGTAGCAGATTGAAAAGATAACATGCTTTTTAAAAGATAGCATGTAAAATGCATCCTCAAAAATGCAATTTTCTACATTCTCAGTGAAATCAAGTGGTGGGGGAGGGGGAACATGCACATATTGCTCTTATTTAAGAAAACACAGGTATACCAGTTCAGTAAAATGATTGTCAGTATTAAAATTGTCATTAAAACTAATAAATTTGAATTCATGAATTTTTGCACTTTAATGTCCTTAATTTCCAAAAGAAATGCAAAATTTACTTTCATCTGAAAAAAAACAAACTCTGGCACTGAGCAATGGTTTGCTTCTTTTTCTTCTGAACCCAATTAAGTTGCTTCTTACATCTTTGCCTTAGGAGTGGCTTGACACTAGGAATGTGATATTTGTACCTCATTTGCTGGACGCATCTATGTGTATAGGCTCTTGATGCATTTAATCTCCAAGTTCTTGAATCTGCTTGACAATCCTCTCGAGATTGTAGTCCTATTGTTGTGTATATTGAACCAGACTAAGAGATTCTTGGTAATTTTACAATATAAATACCATTGATCTCTTGTGATTTATTTAAACTCAAAATAGAGGATTGTAATATTTTGAAATAGTTCCCCCCCGCCCCCCCCCCCCCTTTTTTTTAGCTGTAGGTCATATCAAAATTAAAATAAGCCTTGAAAAATTTTAGCACGTACAAGTTTGGGCACATGCAAAAATGCATATTTTCAAGAAATAAAATTTTCAACATCATTTTGTTGAATTGAAATATTAACAAATAACATTTTCAATATTATTTCCATCATTCATTATACAAAGGTTAATGCCCTTTACAAGATTCTCGACTTTAACACATTCATTTTTTATGTGTTTAATCAAGTGTGTTGCATCTGTTAATTTCTTTGAGTACACCTTCCTTTTTAACATACCGAAGAAAAAGAAATCAATTCTTTTGACAAAATCATGTTTAATATGTGGCGGTAATAAAATATGGTTAAGGAGATTTCCTAAGTGTTCAGATTTTAGAGACCCCCTGGTATATAATGAGTTGAGAATATATACGACTCTTACTTTCTGAAATAAATAACAGAAAATATTAGACTCTTCCATGATTTTCTGAGATGCAATTATAAAACCTGATATATACTAAACTTATCTCAGTTTGTCATGTGATTAAATAGAAATAAATGAAGAGGCTGAAAGATTGTATAGCACTAATCTTTCAAATGGAGATGACATGCTTGTCTACCTACCTAGGAGATCAGTGTTAAAAATGTTGACTTTTTATATGATTTTGATTGTTAACCTGTAGAAATTTGGAGAAAGATGCAACCATTATAGCCATGAAGCAAGAGATGCAACTGAATCAGCCATTGTTCTGTAAAAAGATTACTCGCGGCATCATTTTTTGCAGGAATTTCCCTTATATATTTGTACAAATGTTTGTTTGTAAGTATTATTAATCATTGGCATCATTCCTTTGGCCGAGTTGTGCATTTTGTTATTCATGCTTAGATAAAAAAGGTAATATTTGGAGCTTTTGGTCGACTGATGCAATGCAATCATCTTACTGTCTATATTATTCAAAAGTTTTGATCAGTAAATATCATTAAGCATATTTGTGTGTGGACATTTTTGTAAATATTAAGTGAGTCATTATGTTTGGAAAAGTGCATATAATCATGAATCAATGAATTTTGTTTAACTTGAATGATTGGACTTTTCCTCAGAAAAATAAGATAGTTTTTTTTAATTATGATGTTTTTACTTTTGCTTTGCTTATAAAGTCATTTGATTTCAGCAAACATAAATTATAAAAGAGAAGTTGTTTTGTTGCTCATGAAATTTATTCTATAATTTTTACTTAAAGAATTTTGTCCATCCTAACAAAGCCAAATTGATATGTTAATATCAGTGTAACAATGTTTTACATAAGGTATAACTCTATAAGAAAAAAACAAAATTGAATAAAGATTGACCCAGTTTAAAAGATCAAAGGGATGAAAGAGTAATAAAAGTTAAGACTATATATATATATATATATATATATATATATACACCTGTCTTTCTTTCATTTCCATCCCTTCTTTTATTTTAACTTTTTAACTCTCTACTCTTCCTCCTTATACTCTCTTCTTATTCAACATGCTTTTCCCTATTCTGTTATGATGAAATGAACAAATAGCTTGTTGGTTTTAGATAGATCTATCTATCACCCGGTTCATGCTCCACCCATGTCTATTGAACAGGTTAAGAGGCTCATCCCTTGTTCCCTGTTTAGGATTTGGTTTCTGGCTCTCTCTTTTACAATCTTTTCACTATTACGTAGCCCCCTGCACATCAGTGGCGTTACTGCCTTGTTTGAGGTAATATGATTAAAAAAAAAAGAAAAAAAAAAGAGAGATAAGGGCCTGCTGAAAAGTTCTCCAGCTCATTTCATTTTTGCAAATTCAGCTAAATGACTAAACATCTAATTTTGGTGGTCTTTTGCTCATGCTGAAAAATTTTCAGCACACTTTGTGTAATATATTTTTCTTTAAAAAAAAATGACTGACAAGGTGTCTGTCTATTTATTTATTTATTTATTTTTGTGTCCTTTTGTCATGTGTGGACAAGAGTTTTTCTTGGGCTTAGTGAATGTAGGAATTATTTAAATGATTGTCCATTCCAAGTGTTTTTGGCTAATCTATTAGCAATTTTCAGAGATTTTGATGATGCTATTGTAAATGGTGTGTAAGTGCTAGCAAAAACAGTTTAAACACACACAAACCAAAGTTCCATATGCATACATTTAAACCAGCATGGAAATGTCTAATCCTCGATCTGAAATATACTTGTCAAGAATACAAATGCAATATGCACTTCCACCCACAAAAAGCCTCTAAAATAATGGAAGCACTTATTATAAAAAGCAGAAAACACAATTCTTTAACTTCACCTATGACTACAATCAAAATGTACTGTTTTGGGGAATTAACAATGCATTACTACATTTCAACAACTTGTTGAAAAGTCCTATTGTTTACAACACTGTTTACAATAGGGCAACAAATAGTTTAGCCTAAATTGCTAATAATAAACATTCATTTAGACAACTTCTACACTAACTCCAAAAAGGTAATATCTTAAAATGCAATACAAAAAAAAATTTAACAAAAGTACCTTATTAGTCATTTTTAATGAAACATGTATAAGAGGAGTATTGCTGTTCAAATGCACAATTATACAGTGGCGGAATCCTAAATTTCCAGGAACCGGTTCTATAAAGGCAGGTAATCATTAGGAAACTATTTTGCTTTTCTTTTCAATCTGAGAATGGAAACAAATCACTTTATAGTATCAAAGAGAATTAAACTATTTTGATAATTTAATAGAAAACGTTTATTTATGTCAATATTTCCAGGACTGAAATTCTGTTCTCATCATATTTCTGTTCAAAAGTCAGATGCTTTTTGACTCTAGTGTCATTAGCAGTGTTATCGATTCTTAGCCACATTCGAACTGAACTGCTGCAGTCCCAAATATCAAATGGAAGACCTATCAAATTTATGACTAGATTTGCCACATTTTTAACTTCAAAGCAGTAGAGGAGTGTTTTGATTAGAGTTTCATTAGGTGCACAAAAGTGTAGCATAACTAACATTTTAATAAGACTATCGGCTATTAATATATAAGATTATTTTCTGATAATCCAACAACCCAACCGGTTTGCCAAGATTAAATGGTTTGCATGACCAGTAGTATCACTGCATTGTGTCTGTGTGGGGGGGGGGGCTTGAAGTTTTTTTTGTTTATGCCTGAAACAAATTATCGCCATTTAGTGTTGACTTCAGTAGCCACACTTATATTTAAACACACACACACACACACACACACACACACACACAATCCCGGATATTGAGCATTTTTACCCATAAATATCATATGCCTTAAAATTATATTTTTATTAAATATATGCAGGTTTGGTTGAAGGTTAACAAAATTTCTTTAAGAGTTTTTATTTAGTGTATATTAGTTACCAATACTTTTTCATGATACTGAAATTTTAAAATGAATTTTTAGAAATGGTAAAAGCTTTTTGACAATAATTTTAGCTTTAATTAAAGGCTAAAGTATTAAATTCACAATTTCCAGTAAGCAAAATACTATGATAATACAGAGAGGTTACAGGAACGTTAACATAAAAACATCTCTGAAGATGGCTCATGTGAGCCGAAAGCTTAGAACCAACTTAATAAAAAATATCTAAATGTTGGAAAATTTTTGTTTCTCTTTTCACCTGAAATGAAAGCCAAAATACGATGTTTAGAATGGCTCTTGATTAAACATTCATTGTCTCTTATATTTAACAGTATATGTTTAGAAAATTATCTGCTGCCTTGATACATTTTATATATATATATATATACACACACACACACACAGCTGATTAGTACCTTTTTCAGCCATCTTTCATTGCAAAATAATTTTCTTTATTAAAAAAATCTTCCAAAAATAGAAAATATAATTTTCTGAAATTTTATTTGAAGAATATGAACTGATTTAATGTATAATTAATCTTACTTAAAACAAGTACAGTTAATCTGATTTACTTAAAGTTGAAAAAGCAAAAAATAGATTTTAAAATGAACAGTAGTAGTAATTTATATATCTTTCAAAACCCAACAAGCATTTGTCAAGTACTGATAAGTTATTGACATGTTTATTGCTGTCCTACAGAGACTTTCTGTTAAGACATAATTTAAGAAAATGACAGGTGAACGCTTTTAAGTACTCAGTAATCTTACAAATGTTGAAAATATTCTCAGTAATCTAATTTTAGGAATGTTGATCTTAAATTTACTATAGTCATCGATTATTTTCTGATAATGTTATATATGGTCATCCATGCTTTCAAAATGACCATGTTTTATACACATGAAAAAAATTTGAATTATTTTTAAAATCTTAGAGTATATTAAGCTTTTCAGTTTTTGCTTATTAAATATAGCTGTCACTTAATAACCTAATGCAAACAAAGTTTTGAAGTATTTTTAAAAGATTTTTGAAACTATAAATGATTATAATTTTTTAAATCATACTAATTTGTAGTTTCAAAAATCTTTTAAATGAAAACAATTCTTTTAAAATTCATTATTCATTGCAAAAATTATTTTCATACAGTAATGTCTTTAATATATATTATTTATAAAAGCAATTAAAAGCTTATCTAATTAAATAATGTCATAATTTTCTTGCATGTTTTATTTTACTATTCAGAGAAGATTTTTGAGAAAGGAGAAACTGTTAAAAAAATGGCTTATTTACATTCTTCAAACAGTCCCTGTTTGACCAATAAAAACTAAGTTTGTGGACAGAATTTAATTTTTCTAGAAATTTCATGAAATTAAGTTGGGAGGTGGGAGAGTAACTGATGCCAAAAAATATTTTTTACCATGATTTTTATAGAAATAATTTCATGAATAAATTCATTTATCTGTGAATAAGTTCTGAAAGTTTCATTAAAATCTGACAATTATCTGATTTTTGAAAGAATTTCTAAAATTATTTGGTTTTCATTGGAAACAAAGATGCTAAAACTTCCATAGTAAATTCTGGTCATACACTGATGCAAAAACAATATTTTTTAACCAAAATTTTGAATGTCTTAGAAAAGATTTCAAAATATTAAAAATAATTAAAAAATATTTTTGTCTTTCCTCTTAATAATAAAACATGTTGATAAAACATGTTATGCTGTTTTTTAGGGAAAAAGTGGAGATACCTAGTGTATATTGTCTGTTTCGCTGAATGTGCATTTATTGCTGATCGTAGATAGGTCTGATCAATAAGTAAACAGTGCTGTCATTCTTTTTATAGGTACGATGCTATTATAGATGAAATCTTAAGTTTAAATATTATATTAATATGAGATGATTCTACCAGAAGCAGACTACACAGGTGACAGAAATCACTTTCTCTTAAAATGAATACTTCTTAATATGCTCTTTTTTTTTGTTATATAAGGAAGTACTAAAAATTTGTCAACCAGATCCATTTTCATGATCTGATCAAATGAGTGAGCATCAGAATTTTCATTCTGAAAACTTTTCATCATGCCTTCATATTATATATTTTTTGTGAGTGGAGGTAAGTTTTATTCCCATTTATTTATGTTTTTGGTCATTCTAGATCTTATAAATACTGAATGTCATGGTTATCAGGTAAATCCAGTCATTGCTCATTTTTCTGTAGTTTAATTATTGACAAGGTAGCCTGTGGCAAACACGTGTCAGTACAAATGCAAAAGAGGTCCCAGCACATGTGTTAACATATTTGTCAACACCAGTTTTTCTTGTTAGCAGTGGAACAGCTTGGTATGACTAGATACAGACCTCTCTGCAAATGATCAAGATCCAGGTCTTTGTAAGATTCCTCATGCTAATAAAAGCAGGGGGGGGACCATCAGTGGGCAAGACATGGTGTCTCGTGAAGTCCCTAAAGTTGCTGTGGCTTCTGAGGCAGGGTTATTTTTGTTACCACCTGTCTCTTTCCTGTCATTATTGCCCTTGTAGTTGTTAGATCTATCTGTTAGTGCATTGGCATCAGGGAAAACATCTCTTTGCTTACATTACAACAAGGCTTACGGCCATATCACATTGAATACACTGATTCTCGCTCGATCACTGAAGTTAAGCAACGTTGAGCCTGGTCAGTACTTAGATGGGTGGCCGCTTGGGAATACCAGGTGCTGTAAGCATTTAGTGACGGATGTGCGTTGTGGTGCAGTGGATATCGGCTCAGAAAGAGAAATCGGTGAGCCGAGTTCGAATTCCAGTTGAATACCCTGCATTCACTTAAGCACTGGTACCCTTGGGAAAGGTATTAATCCGTCCCTTCCCTCCAGTTGTGGGTTAAATAACAGGGTAGGACAGAGGACCCTGCCCTTAAAAACAAATCCCAATGAATCTTGATGCTCGAAAAAAACAAAGTATTACTAGACACAAAAACTTATATAAAAACAATAAATTGTTGAAAGAAAAAAGTATTACCAGCAATAAATAAATAAATTTTAGTTGGCAATAAATGACCCGCTGAGGTTGATATGCCATAAAACTAAAACAACCAAACAACCAACCAACATTACAACAACCATTACTAGTGTATAGTGAGTTTCATTCTTACTGAGTGTGCTATACCTTTGGCCTGTTACAAAACTAAGCTAAGATTAGAAAATATCTGTAAATTCCATTATTTAAATGATGATATGTGAAACCATTTCCATTAAACAAAAAATCTATTCTGCAATTCAAAACCAAGCTCTCATTGCTGATGATCTTTGTGAGAATACAGACTGTCCTTTTGTCAGAATACATTTAAATGAAAATAATGTCACAAGAAAATAAATGGTTGGAAAAAAGATCAAGTTATTGTAAAAGAACAAAGAAGTCACCACAGGAAGGAAATGTGTTTTTTGAGGAAACAGAAATATTTCTCCTCGAGCATGAGTTTCATAGATAACAGAAAAATGCATTTAGCATGTAAATGCAAAATTTATTTTATTTTAGTTAAGATAATATTATAAAGCAGATAAGTGTATTTAATTTAGAAATTTTAAAAATAAACTGTGCAGAATTGCTGTGAAGTATTTTTAAGAGTCAGTTTTTTCTTTTCAAGTGTGTGCCTGTGTGCGCGCACACACACACTTTCCTATTGTACTAAATATAGATACCAATAAAGACAAAAGATTTTACTGCAGCAACAGCATCAGAAGAGTTCATCTTCCAGGTCAACAGAGATTTGTTTCAGAAGTCAATAATTCTTCAATGAAATAATTAATGTACATTTTGAAACAAAGAGAATTTAGTACAGCCAAAAATGTTGGTATTTACATAAATGTGTGTGTACGTATGTGATGTCTCTGTCTCAACTTGTGAGTGTGTGTGATATATATGTGAGGACACTGAAGTTAACACTGAGTAGCAACAGTCTGTTTCATGCTTGGACTCTTAATTTTTAAACAAAGTTCCCTTCATACACATACACTTCTTATAAAGCAGCATATTTTGTTAGATATTTACCCCTGTTTCATGTCAGAAATGTTTTTGTATATACAGTGGAACCTGTTGTATGCGACTACCCCTACTGCCATTAAAATCTGGTCGCATACGACAGGTGGTCGCTCACTAAAGACTTGTGACCTATTCCCCCTACGATCATATATTTCACTCTCCAGAACGTACATATTTTAGTATTTTACCACATAATCTAGTAATAAATAAATGAGAACATGAGATGGTCTAACTTTTAAAAAAATCTATTTAGCCTAATCATAATAACTATAATAACTAAAGAAACAAAAATTATTTATTCACACTATTATAGGCTTAAAAAAATCAGTTATTGCACTCTGTGTGGTGGTGTTTTTTGTTTTTTTTTTCTTTGTAACGTGACCACTCCAATTCTAATTGATGTTGACACTTAATTCTTACAAAATATGTATGTTGGAAAAGTTTGATGTATAGCTTTCAATTTTTTCTTAGAAGTGAGTGATAGTGAGATAATATATGGAAAAATAAACAAACATACAAGAAAAAAGTGACACCGGATCAGGGGAGGGAGGGAGAGAGAGAGTAAAGCAATTGAGAAAAAATAAAGATAAAGCTATAAACATTGAAAATTTAAATTTCACAAAGATGTGATTTTTTTTTCCTCCCTACACCAGAATTTATCCAAGTTGGTACAGAAACCGACAAATCTCTTGAACTTGTCAAATGTAATAAGTACATGTTTATATAAGACAGCCACCATTTGACCACTGCCATTTCAACAAATAATAAAAATTTGACAATTCACTACAATAACAAAACAATGAGAAAGTGTTTCTGGCTTAGATTAAAGGAAAATGAAATAGATTACTAAGTTAAATTCTCCTAATTTAGAAGTTAGGACTGTACTGCCAAAATGAATTTTTGTTAAAGTGGTCAATTTTTATTCTTTCATCCTGGTCAGTATTTTGGAAGAGGTCACTCACTAGGGGTCAATTAACATTAGCAAATCTTCAGTGCATAGAAAAATGGTCATTAATAGCAGGTGGTTGCTGACGAGGTGGTCACATACACCAGGTTCCACTGTACCTTTGTTAAAAGTAATCAACATTCAATTCCTAATGAAGCTCAAGATCTTGAATGCCACTCTTTATACTTCACAGGAAATTCACCTTTCTTTAAAAGGTTCTGCTTCTTTTCATAATGTACTTAATGCTTGTTCATATAGAATATAATTAAATAAACAAAACTAGAATAAGATACGAAATTCCTTAGTATCCCACTGAAACAAAACAGGTTGTAATTTTGATTTTAAAATGTTTAAATCTTATATAACATTTGGCTTAACTCACCTTTCAGTTGTAATGTCCAAACAAACATTGGAAAATTCTTCCTAAACTTAATTCACAAACATTTCTACCATTTACCCACACTAAAAAATGTTAAAAAAAAAAATTAACAATGTTGTAGTTAGAATTAAGAATATAGATGAATGTATTTCAGAATATGATAATATATCAAATAAATGCTTGGTCCACCTGAATATCAGTGACCCTACTACTACTAATAATGACCCTTCTAAGAATAATTGCAACTGCCAAAAAAATAAAATCTGCCTATTGAATGGCCAGCGTAGGTCCAAAAGTATTGTTTATAGAGCACAAATTCATTCGGAAGATGGTAATGTTAAATTCTATTTTGGAAAAATTGCTAACATGTGGAAATATTGCTTTTATAATCACATATTGTCTTTAAATAATAGGAAATACAACAAAAGCACTGCTTTATCCATGTATTATTGGAAATTAAAAAACAACAAGAAACTAATTATTAGCTGGAATAACATTGCTAAAAACAAATCTTATAATGGAAAATGAGACAGATGTAACATACAGTACTGTGCAAAAGTATTAGGACAAGAAATGTTTTATCTTTTATGAGGCATATACTTTTGTACAGTACCGTATCTATGTATATATATCTATCAGAGGTAGAAAGGGTGGTGGCAGGAGAAATAATAATAATATATATATATATATATATATATATATATAGAATACTGTGCAAATGTATTAGGACAAGAACTATTTTATCTTTTATGAGGCATCAAAATAAAGTTTAAAATCAACCCTGTCATAACACTTTTGCACACTACCAGCAGTGTCCAAAAGTATTAGGACAGGGGTGATTTTCCTAAAAACCTCACTGAAATTCAAATACAGGGTGAAAAGCCAAGTAAATTGCTAATAAATATTGGTTATTTAAAACTAGGTGTAAAAGAAATGCATTAAAAAGAAGTTATATTTAATTTTTCATATTTTTTATTAAACAAGTTTTTTGAAAATACTCGTTATTCTATTATCCTTGGATATAACTGACTTTTTTCTTATTCCTCCCTCTTGAATTGATAAATCTCATGTTACTTCACAAGACACACTTTGGGAACAAATACGAGATGCTTGGCAGGAGATACCATTAGATACATTGAAGAAGTTTGTGATGTCAATGCCTGACAGAATGAAGGCTGTGATCAAAGCAAAAGGCTATTATACTAAATATTAAATTTATTTTGTTACAAGTATTTTTTCTTTGTTAAAGCATTTGTTGAGTAAATCAAATAAAATTACTTTAATTAAATTGTTTATTTTCTGTCAATATGCCTTGTAAAAGAGAAAATAGTTCTTGTTCTAATGCTTTTGTACATGTCTCTCAGAAAAAAAACTTGTCCTCTTAATCTGCTTAACAAAGAAAGTAAATTAATGACCACATGCTGCTATAGAAAAAATACTTAAATCCTTAGACCTTGATTGATACAGATTCCACTATATGTTTGTCTCTTTCTTTTTCATTCACTTACTTCCCCACTTCCTTTCTTTTCCCCACAAATATTAATAATTATCAATTTCACCTCCTTGAATTCATCTTCCTGTATTTTAATCATTTTTTTTTAATTTAAAATTTTAATTTTTTTGATTTCCATGTAATTTTTGTGTATTTAAATTTTACTCTTGATAAATTTAAAAATAATACCCTAATATTATAAGATTTAACTCCCACGAAATCGAGTGAATTTAAATTCAAATCTCTTAAACGGTCAGTTCGTAATATGCATCTGATGATTGTGTAATGCATGAAACTTTGAGTCAGTTACAGTTGTGTATGTTATATGCCTTTCTTTTTGTTTTGTGAATAAAGTGATATCAATATTGTAGATTGTTGAATGTGTTTTATATGTACACTAGCAGTATAGCCTGGCATTGCTCGGGTGTAATGAAAGCTTTAAAACTAATCCATAATCCTGGAGCTCAGACTCTGTATGTTGGCATGAAAGACTAAAAAGCAATAGTTGTTTACAGTTAAAGTGAAACCGTAGACTGAAAGAAAAATGAATGGATGTAAGTCAAATTTTGATTTCCTGGTATCGATATCAAATAAGATTTTTTTCGTTGTAAACTGAATTTTGAAGGCTAAATATGTCCTCTGAGTAAATGGTATCATTGCTGAGACTAAGAACTACAATTATACCTACTTAGAGCCAAATCCGAAGCAAAAACTAAAATAAAAGGCTGAAAAAAAATACAGACATACAAGCAGATAAACAGACACAAACATCTTGCATTTTTTATATATATATATATATATATTATTGATTTTCTGCACTATTGTAAGAACTGCAACCTTGAAACTTCTGAATATCATTTCTTATGTCTTTGTCTATGATTTAATCAAATTTGATTAAAATCGGACCACTCCTTCTATAACCCGATTTTTTTCAATTATCGATTTTTGATATTTATCGGGGGTATCTCGACACAAAACCTAGCTAAGAACACTTGCAGATGCTTATAGTACAACAGTGTAAATTTTCAAGAAAATCAGTTCAGCCATTTTGAAGTCTATTGGTAAGGGACACACACACACACACACACATAAACTTCTATTTATAAATACATTTAGATTTAGATAGATGATCTACTTAAGAACATACTCAGATCATTAGTAAATATTCATATCGTTGATACAACAGTATGGGTGCACCTCCAAAAATTTAGTTAACCAGTTCCTGGCGGCTGATCTCCTCTGACCTAGCTATAATAACTTAATAGGGAGGGGGACTGGTTTGTAACATTCAATATCTCCAAAAGCAAGCTAGTAATGTTTTATCATCATTGAGAATACTCTATATTTTTGTCTATCATGATGAATGGTTATATTCACAAAAAGGTTCCTTGCTTTGGATGTTTATTCACTCCAGACCTCAAGTGGAACTCTTATCACTAAAGATTCTGGTAAAATGGTTGGCTTCTTTTACTGCTTCAGAAAGTACCAAACTCCTGACATACTCCCTCTATAAAAGTTAGATCAGGCCAAAAATGGAGTACCACTGCCATATCTATCCAATCCTCACTTTCTTGTCTTGCTAAGTTCAAAAGCATCCACAGCCTTGTGGGTGATTATATCCCACTCTACAGCCTTTTTCTCATAAAACCTAAGTCTATAAGCTAATCTGTTGCTATTTCCATGGCAAATGTTCTGAGAAGCTGCATTTCTTAGTTCCAACATTTCAGATCTTTATGGCTAAAACTCGCCATACCATGTACGCTGGGACAAACCATCTTCCTTTTGTATTTCATTAGGAAGAAAGAATTTTTATTCAGTTTCTTCCTAAGAACAACTACTTTGTAAAACAGACTCCCAAGAAGATGCTTCCCTGATCATTGCAAACTTAATCTTTCAAGTCTATGATCAACTGAAATCTTTTCTACATATACTCATAATCTGGACTTTTTGTTTCTTTTTACATTCATGCAAAAATTTCATTCAGTAACCATTTGAGTGCCTCTTGGGCCTTGTGAACAATTACCAAAATAAAATAAAAATGACTCTGTGATAAACTCTTTGCTAATCACTATCATACTGCTTTAAGATAAACTTTTATCCAAAAATATTTTTAAAAAAATGAATATTTTTCCCCCAAAAAGTCTCTTGATTATAATGCATATATATATATTTTTATTCCTTGAAAACTTTACCAAACAGTTTATACATCCATTGTGTTTCGCAAATCATTTTTTGTGTAAATTATATATGTGTATACTTTGTCAGTCAGCCAATTTTAAAGTATAAAAGCTGAAAACCATATTTGTAGGTAATTTAATATTCAACTGACATAATCTTGTAAAGATGATATGAATAAACACTGAAATTATTTGTGAAACAAATATTGATTATCTATGTACATATGTGATATTTACTAAAATTAGCTTTGTATAGCATAAGACATTTGTTACCTGTAAGTGAAACCGAGAGGTGGTAGTATTCTCTGGTTGGAACAAGTTATATAATTTGGCTCTTTGATTTCTCATTTTAAGGCAATATCCATTACACCACAATGCAAATGGATATCACCTCAGAATTTGCAAATGGATATCACCTCAGAATGTGAAATCAAAAAGTTGAGCTTGAATTCCAGTTGAATTCGTTTTCTTCACTTACACACAAATATCCTTGGAGAAGATATTAATCCGTTACTTCTCCCTCCAGCTATGGGTTGAATAGTTGGACAGATTCTATAACCTTGGTTGGCAACCTACTGCAGAAAAATCTTCTGCCTAGTCAGTCCTGGATCAAGAGACATGATTGCCCAAACATGTATCATGTATAACAATAAACTGACTGACTGATGATGGTTTAAAAATTGCTAGAATTTCTATTCACTCATTTCAAATGGTGATCGGTCTCTAATCAATAAATTTAGAACATAGCATATGCATGCCTACTTGTGCATATAATGGCTAGCCAATCCCTGTTGCAGACGCCTGCTCAGGCAAATTTTGTATTTGTTCTACACCCACAGGGCCCACCGGTGGTTTATACTGAGTGTAATTTAGTTTCAGTTTCTCTGAGAGTGCATTATCTGGTGTGATCAACAGTCTGTACAAGATCAGTTCACTTAAATCTTCGGTTGCATTGATTTGTGACCTTATTCTAGCAGAACCATCAACAACACCCATATAGCTTGATCTTGTGTAAGGTCTGCATTATGCCCCAAAAGAAAGAAAAATTAAAACTTTACCCACTTTAAATAATCAAAGGGGTAAAGGAGTAATAAAGGTAAAAAATATCAAATCTGGCCTTTATTTCCTTTTTATCCCTTTTCCCTTTTCTTTCACTCGCTATTTTTATTTATTTATTTATTTTTTTATTTTACTCTTCTTTTTTCATATGTTCTTTCTTCATCCTCTACTTTTTCCATTTGTTGACATGTGAAAATTAACAAATAGATAGTTGATATTTGTGTGTGTGTATGTGTTAAAACACTTTTCGCAGAGTGGACAAATATTATGCAAATTGAAAACAGAAATGCAAGGAAGGGGATTTTTAATCCTAGGCAAAGTGCATAATCTGATTCTAAACAGAAGTGCTGATCCATATATAAATAATCGTGTTATTTTTATGAGTTCTATGCAAGGTTTTATAAGAAGGGAAAGCATAGGCCAAGCTACAAAAGTGAATAAAATTTATGTATTAAAGAATCTTGGGGCATATGTTACAAAATATTTACAAAGGAATCTTTCAGTTTGTATGAATACAGATGATGTAAAAAACAAGTGTTTTCCTTAATATATCGAGCAAAATGGAATGCATATTTATTCTCTCTTTAATTTGATTATGATATACATATGATTATGATATACATATGATTATGATATACATATGATTATGATATACATATGATTACTTCATATTATATTGTATATTCTTTTCTAGAGAAAGAATATTAGCACAATTGATGGTAATGATGAGATTTGCTATTCACTTGTAAAGAAATATTTGGCATTCATTAACTAAACTCTGAACTTTATATAATTTTTCTCTTAAAACAGTATTATCAATTTTTTTTTTTAATGGGATTTTCTTTTGTAACCGTTAATAGAAAGTCAATATCTTGATTATGTCATTATTTTCTCTTTGAGTTATATGGACTATCCATTTTAGTTGTCTGCTTTTGAAGGATGTGCATTGTGGCACAGTGGATATCGAATCTGAATGACCAATCGAGGTGTCGAGTTTGAATTTCACTTGAATTCCTTGCATTCACTTATGCACAAATACCCTTGGGAAAGGTATTAATCTGTCTCTTCCCTCAAGTTATGGGTTAAATAATAGGACAGATTGGGTTCTATAGCCTTGGCTGACAAACAGTCTACCGCAGAAAGCAATGGTAATTTACTGCGGGATAATCTTCTACCTAGTCAGTCATGTCTCTTTCAAGACATGATCACCCAAAGCATGTATCACGTATGGCACTTAACTAATTGACTGATTTTGAAAGTAATGTGGTTTCTGTTATTTGATAAAGTTCTTTGTTTGTTATTCTGTAGCCCCAGTCTATAAATGCTAATGAAGGAAAGTTCACTTTAAGAAATATGACGTTCATTTGCCTGAATCCATTTTTATTCTTTGATATAAGAAAACGGTCGTATATAATTGATACAGTGTAACCCTGATATAAGAGCGTTGTCAGGACCGGATAAAAGTTCTCTTATATCCGAGTTATACTGTGTATAAAATAGACCAAACCCGGATATAAGAACTCTTATCTGGTCCCGGCAACGCTCTTATATCAGGGTTACACTGTATCAATTATATACGACTGTTTTCTTATATCAAAGAATAAAAATGGATTCAGGCAAATGAATACCATGTAACCCTTATATAAGAGATTTGTCGAGAAAATTTTTCTTATATCCTAGTTATACTGTGCCTAAAATATACCAAACCCGAATATAAGAGATCATTTCAAATAACTCTCTTATACCAGGGTTACACTGTACGTTACTACAGGCTCTAATCTGGGACCAGATAAAATCTCTCTTATACCAAGTTTTTCTCTTATATCAGGGTTATACTGTAGTTTAAACATTTCTGAACATGTGGAATGCCATGCATGACATCCATATCAGATTACAAATATAAAGCATTAATATATTAACCTAATCTTGCATATGTTAAGTTTTTTGACTAATGTTTTGAAATGTTACGGTTTACTTGTGGCTTCCTTTGTTTTTTTTTGTTTAAGCTTATATTTTAAATCACTATTTTTATAATTTGCTTAAAGAAGGATAAAGAATGAATCAACCAAAAGAACAAGTACAAAAAAATAGTGTCCCATGATCCTTCAAATTATGACATTCATGTAAAAAAGAAATATCTAACAGATGTAAAGATATTGCTAAGTTTATCTCTGACTAGCAGTATAGCCTGACATTGCTCGGGTGTAATGAAAGCTTTAAAACTAATCCATGGTCCTGGAGCTCAGACTCTTTGGACGTTGTTTCCAGTTAAAGCGAAACCATAAACTGAAAGAAAAATGAATGGATATCAGTCAAATTTCGATTTCCTGGTATCGATATCAAATAAATTTTTTTTTTTTGTCGTAAACTGAATTTTGAAGGCTAAATAAGTCCTCTGAGTAATGGTATCATGGCTGAGACTAAGGACTACAATTATACCTACTTAGAGCCAAACCCGAAGCAAAAACTAAAATAAAAGGGCTGAAAAAAATACAGACATACAGGCAGATAAACGGACACACACACAAACATCTTGCCTCTTATATATATATATATATATATATATATATATATATATATTATCGATTTTCTGCATATTGTAAGAACTGCAACCTTGAAACTTCTGAATATCATTTCTTATGTCTTTGTCTATGAGCGTATCAAATTTAATTAAAATCGGAACACTCCTTCTATAACCCTATTTTTTCGATTATCGGGGGTATCTCGACACAAAACCTAGCTAAGAACACTCGCAGACGCTTATAGTACAACTGTGTAAATTTTCAAGAAAATTAGTTCAGCTGTTTCGGAGTCTATAGGTAACAGGGAGACACACAGACAAAGTTCCATTTATAAATAAGTTTAGATTTTGATTAGATTTAGATAGATATTTTTACTTTAACTTGCTATCCTGCAAATTGCATAATGCTATTAACTGCCATCATTTACAAGTTACTCAACATTTATTCTTGCAACAATTCAACAAGCATGTCAAGTTCTGCATTTTATCATTGCTGACAGTCATTTGTGTGAATTTCTTACTGTAAATATCAACTTGACATTTGACAACTTCAATATTAAACCTACAGACTGATCTCTTGTTTTGATGTTTAATTTTTGTGGAACTCATTGTCATTACTGGCAATTCCAGTTAAGTAACATATTTCCTGCTCAATATTCACTTAATTGAAGGCATGATTGTGTTCAGTGAAGTCTAATTAACATTTATAGTCTAATTAACATTTATAGTCTAATTAACATTTATAGTCTAATTAACATTTATAGTCTAATTAACATTTATAGTCTAATTAACATTTATAGTCTATACTTTAGATTAGAATTATTTTAACAAATGCCAAAGAAAAGCTTTCCCATTATTTGATTCAGAAGAAATTGTTTAAAAAAAAAAAAAAAAGATCTTCAAAACAAAAGTTAACAAAGTCAGTCAGTTAAGTGCCATTACATGCTTTGGGCGATCAGGTCTCGAAAGAGACATACCTGACATGGCAGATGATTATCCCGCAGTAGGTCGTCATTGCTTTCTGCGGTAGACTGGTTGCCGATCAAGGCTTTAGAACCCAATCTGTTCTATTATTTAACCCATAACTGGAGGGGAGAGATGGATTAATACCTTTCCCAATGATATTTGCGCGTAAGTGAATGCAAGGAATTCAGCTGGAATTCGAACTCAGCTCCCCACTTTGTTGTTCCGAGTCAATATCCACTGCACCACAACGCACATCCATGTTAACAAAGTAAAATACTAAAAAGAAGATCGAAAAATAAAGATTAACCTGGATTAGGCTTCAGACAAAGGTTTTTCAGTGCAGATTAAATAACATATTACAAACTTGCCAACATGAAGGTTAGTTGGCAGTAGAAGTATATTTCTAAATTTTCTCACTCTACCAAATCTAAATTCTCTTTTAAATCCACATATTTGATTTCAGATTAAAAATTAGATATATTAAGAATGCAATGTAACCTAGTGGTAAATGTTCTTGCAAGCAACATTCATGGATTAATATTGAGCATATGAATGCTGTTTGGACAAATGAATTTTAAAATGTATACAGTCACACATATCGCAGTAACTAAATTTGTATTGTATAAAATATCTAAGTGGTTTAAACATTAGCACAAGGAGGAGGAAACAAAAAGTCAGTATATAACAGTAAGTGATGCAGTTTTTACATGTTTTTAACTAGTTACATTAACATGACATAAGAAATACTTGCGATCAAGATAGTTATTTTTGCAAAATTATAAGAGGTGATAATAAAATATATTATTAGATATACAGTACTGTACAAAAGTATTAGGACAAAAACTATTTCATCTTTTATGAGGCATTAAAATAGTTTAAAATCAATCCCTGTCCTAACACTTTTGCACACTACCGGTAGTGTGCAAAATTATTAGGACAGGAGTGATTTTCCTAAAAAACCTCGCTGAAATTCAAATACAGAGTGAAAAGCCAAGTAAATTGCTAATAAATATTGATTATTTAAAACTAGGTGTAAAAGAAATGTATTAAAAAGAAACTATATTTAATTTTTCGTATTTTTTATTAAACAAGTTATTTTGAAACTACTCATTATTGTATTATCCTTGGATATGACTGACTTTTTTCTTATTCCCCCCTCTTGAATTGATAAATCTAATGTTACTTTGCAAAACATACTTTGGGAACAAATACAAGCTGCTTGGTAGGAGATACCATTAGATACATTGAAGAAGCTTGTGATGTCAATGCCTGACAGAATGAAGGCTGTGATCAAAGCAAAAGGCTATTATACTAAATATTAAATTTATTTTGTAACAATTATTTTTTCTTGTTAAAGCATTTTTGAGTAAATCAAATAAAATTACTTTAATTAAATTGTTTATTTTCTGTCAATATACCTCATAAAAGATAAAATAGTTCTTGTCCTAATGCTTTTGCACAGTACGGTATTTTTATAGTAATTTTACTTGTTTCAAAAATCCATTCCTGTCATATAACTAATTAATTATAGATATTTTCGCTATATTTTTTTTTTTGCGATTGTTCTTTGTCTTTAATGGTAAATAATAATAGCATATTCTGCATTTGGAATATTTGGCATTTGGAATATTTTAACTTTGCTCAAATCTGAAAAAAGGAAAAGTTTTTTTTTTTAAGATTGTCATTTTTGACATGTGGAAAGGGCTATCATTATGTATCAAATTTTTTTTTTATCTCAGTTTAGGACTAAATCATTTGTGTGAGGTAAATGACACAGAATGATTCCTTTTTTAAAAAAAAAAAGAAAGATAATTTAATTTTCTGGGTAAGGGAAATTACAAAAAAAAAAAAAAATATTCTTACTTCCCAATCCAGAAAAGGGTAGAACTGTTATTTAAAAGGTTGACTTTGCTAAATTTTCCAACAACACCTGCACAATTGACACCTTTTCAGGAATTACATGTGACAATTAATCTATAAGTCAGGAAGTGTGAAGTGAGGTAATACTTATCAAGATAGCAAACAAAATTCTGGTTGTTCACTTTACATTACTGGTTGTTTACACTTTACATTACATTACTTATGAAAAGTATTTATCAACTAATACTTAATTTCTGTTCTAGATCTTTGAGCAAAATTTCTCATCACCTGTCATGATATGAGCTGCGATGACAGTAACTGAATGACTGTTTTGATAAATCACTCTCCCTTGATTACATGATCAGGCAATAATATCAAAAAGCTGACATTGTTAATTCGGTCAATGCAGTAATTTTTTAAATACTTTATTCATAACACATGGGTTATATTTGTTTTGGTAACTAATTAAAGATAAGATTCAGTGAATCACAAAAATAGTGAAAGTGACTTTTAAAATAAATGGAATTAAATACATGTCTGAAAGAATTTTTAAGAGTGGGTTAGAACATTTACATGTAATGAGTTTCATCCTTTAGGACTTCATCAGACTAAATTTGTTTAGGTTGGTATGATTACACATGTGCATGAACAAGGGGGTGCTGGGAATTTTAGAATTTTTATTTTTTTAGTAGGTATTCCACATTATGCTAAAAGATCTGCCTGGAATGTTGAAATGCTGCAAGAGCCAGGGTGCAAATCTACTGTAGATGATCTAGAAATGAAGACATTTATGTTGCCCACCATAATGAGACTGACCAGAATTTTTGACAAACTACCCTCTTAAGGAATGTGCGTTGTGGTGCAGTAGATATCGGCTTGGAATGAGAAATTGAGGAGCCGAGTTCAAATTCCAGTTGAATTCATTGCATTCACTTACGTGCAAATACCCTTGGGAAAGGTATTAATCCATCTCTTCCTTCCAGTTATGGGTTAAATAGCAGGACTGATTGGGTTCTATAGCCTTGGCTGACAACCAATCTACCGCAGAAAGCAATGGCAACCTACTGCGGGATAATCTTCTGCCCAGTCAGTCACGTTTCTTTCGAGACATGATTGCCCAAGCGTGTTTCATGTATGGCACTTAACTGACTCTTCCTTCTTAGATTTTACTTTTTAAAATTTTTGTTTTTTTCCTTCCTTTTTTTTAATGTCATTTTGTTAATCCATTTTGTTAATCCATTTTGTTAATCCATTTTTCGTATAATACTTTTCCCAATTTCTTCTAAATTTAATCTTTCCCTTTTTTTTTTATCCATTTTTCCTTTTGTTTTTTTCCTATATTTATTTTCTCTATCTTTTCTTTCCTTTCTTTTCTTTTTTTTCTGTCTTTCCTCTTTTGGTTCTTTTCCATATTCCTTTCCTGTTCTTTTTACGCATTCCTCTTTTTCTCTACCTTCTTTTTTTATCCTTTTTAATTTCTCTTAAAATGCAAATTTATTTCCTTGCTTGATAAGCCACTTGATTATTCTCATCATCAACATCTCTTCTACTCAACATAAATAATTACCTTCAATTCCTGCAAAGAAGTTAATTATTAATTATCGAAATGAAAAATTACATAAGTGGTATTTTGAGGAAATAGCATATAGGTCTGTGATAGATAAAATACTTTGAGATTTGAAAAGATTTTATCATTCAATGATAGTTTTCAGACTATTATCCCCCACTTATTTTTATTTTACCTCTAATGTTCAGATTGCTAATTCTCCAATCTTCAATTAAATTTGTTATCTGATAATTTTAACATTCTTTTCCAGAATTTGCAAAATCAAAGATAGAAACATAATTGAAATATTAAATTAAAACAACAAATATACAAATAAGTTTGGAAACAGCACTGAATATTAATAATACCTCGACTTCATCTCCCCACCCCGCAAGAAATAAGTTTTATTGGATATAACAAGAACAGAAGAAACAAAAATACTTGGTCTTGATAACCAACGAATAAGACGGCCTAAATTATGATCTACCTTAAAACAAGTAACATTCTGTCAAATGAATACCAAATATATGATTATATGAAAATTCCAGTAAAAGAATAAAGAAAAAGGTGAAGAAAAGTTAATTTGAAGGCAAGATAAATAAGCCTTCTGAAATTCCTTGTGTTGTCAGTATTACCATCTAAATTAAGTCTTAGTCATTCTTTAGCATTGTTTTCTGATTAGATAATCAATTTTTATTGATCTATATTGGTCTTGCATTAGCACCTGAGATTTAGTGGTAGGCCTGTGCCTTTGAAGTTAAAATTAGCTTTCAAAACTTATTTCAGGAATCAGAGGATAATTGGTTCAGTGGTAAACAGAAAAGCTTGTGAGATTTGAGGTTCTTTTCTTGTCATATATATAGTGTATTTGGATAGTATTCTCTTTTAAGCAGGTTTCATTAAAAATGGCAGACAAGGTATTATGGTTAAATTTATTATAGAATTTTTCATGTGATCTTAGAATTTTTTCTTTTCAAAACATAAGTTATATAAAATTTATTCAAATGTTTTATTTTTCCAAGTGCTTTTGGCTATACTTTTAGCCATTATAGTGGATGAATTTTATTTTACATGTAACTGAATATATGTGGTGTTTATATATGAGTGTAGAGCCATATGTGTGTGTATTATATTCCGAACATGGTAAGCACGTTGTCGTATTTGTAGTTGACATTATTAAGTATTATTTTTTTTTTTTAATAATGCCTCCATTATTTTTAGCCTTTTTTGCATGTGGATGACACTCTGATATTTGTGTTGTTACCAAGTATGTTATGAATAGAATTTGGTAGGTTTTCATGTGCGTTTAAATGAGATCAAATTGAACAATGGTCTGAGAGGTGCAATGTTAATCTTCTCATCAGCTGTGTAGTAGTGTGTCTGATATAATTATTTATGAAGTTGAATTGATGAAGAACACAGTTCTTCAAAGGACATGTAATGTGTGTGTGTGTGTGTGTGTATGTGCGTGTTTAGGTTTCATTAAAAATGACAGTGTATTATGGTTAAGTTTTTTATGTAATTTTTCATGTGATTTTTTTTTTTTTTTTTTTTGAGGGCATGAGTTATATCAAAATTGTTGAAATGTTTTGTTTATCCGAGTGTTTTCGGCTATTCTTTTAGCCATTTTTGAGGATAAATGTTATTTTAAATGTATCAGCATATATGTAGTGTTATATATATTTGTAGAGTTGTGTGTATGTATTACGTACTGAACATGGTAAGCATGTTGTTAGCGTGTTTGTAGTTGATATTACTGAGTGTTGGGTTTTTCATTTTTATCAATAATGTCTCCATTAATTTTAGTCTTTTGCATGAGGAGGATGCTATATTTGTGTTAACAAGTATGTTATGGATAGGTTATGGTAGGTGTGTGTTTGTGTGTGTTTAAATGAGATCGAACTTATTTATGTTCTCAAAAGAAAAAGAATTATAAGATCACATGAAAAATTACATAAAAAAAATTTAACTTTAATATCATGTCTGTCATTTTTAATGAGCACACACACACACACACACACACACACACATAGGGCATGATGAATGTATTGTCATCTAAATTACACAAATATGAAAATAATACTGACATCTCATTTTAACAGATATATTTGCCAAAATTATACAAAAATATCTTCAAATACTAAATTCAATATAATCTTCATTGGCTTCAACCATGGTCTCCAGACAACTTCAGAATTTTCTGCAACTCTTCTGGATGATCTCCTTGTTTAAGTTGGTGAATACTGCCATAATCCTTGCCTTCAGTTCATCTTTGGTGTTACAAGGGGGGTTTGTACATCTAACCCTACCCCACACATAATAATCAAGGGGGTTGCAGTCTTGGAAATTAGGTGGCCAGATGTATGGGATGGTTGCAAAGATTACCTGACAGCCATGACTGTGTTCTCCTGTTTGTGTTGCATGGTGCGGGGGGGTTCCTTTTGCTAGATATAGTGTCTTCCAGCAGCCACCCTCTTGACCCAGGGCAGTACTAATTTCTCCAGGTACTTGATGTAGGCACATGTGTTTAGTCTGAAGCCCTTTGGGAAGATGAATAGAGACTTTGCCATCACTAGTGATCACTACAAATATCTTCCTTGTTTCCCTGATAGCTACAATCTCCAAGAGTTTAAATGCAACGTCAACTGTCATTTCTTATCTCCTTGACTCCCATCCGTCTTCTCACTTTGCACTTTGCTCTCATGCAACTCCCTTTAAACCAATGTATGCGTCCTTCTCTTACCCATTCTCCAACACCTACTGTGACCTGTTCTCCTCTCTCTTCACTTTTATGTAACCCCATGTGTACCAGTGGCAGTTCTACCTTGCTTGGGGTGAAATGATTAGAAAAAAAAATACAAACTATCTGCCACAAGCCAAAAGCCTCTGCATTGAGAAGGGATTACTTGACTTTCAAAGATATAAAATTGGCTCAAACCAATATCACTCTTACCCATTTTTCGACACCTACTGTGACCTATTCCCCCCCCTCTTCACTTATCTATTATGTAACCCCCTTGCGCACTAGTGGCAGTTTTGCCTTGCTTGGGTTGAGACAATTATTTTAAAAAAATCACCCTTAGACTCATTACAAATCCTCTGTATTGTCCTCAAATTGACACCTAAATACTCTGAAATGATCGTATTAGAGCTTCTAACACAAATTCCAAGCACTACATCATTCCATTTTCATGGTGCTGTTCTGCTTACAGATGGTGCCCAACTGATCCTACTATATTGTGCAGTTGACAAAATCAAAAACAATGTGCATGAACAATATTTTAAAAAAAATTTTATCATGCCTTAAGGAGGTCAGTTAAGTGCCTAACGTGAAACACGCTTGGGCGATCATGCCTCAAAAGAAACATGACTGACTGAGCAGAAGATTATCCCGCAGTAGGTTGCCATTGTTTTCTGTTGTAGATTGGTTACCAGCCAAGGCTATAGAAACCAATCTGTCCTGTTATTTAACCCATAACTGGAAGGAAGAGATGGATTAATACCTTTCCCAAGGGTATTTGCGCATAAGTGAATGCAATGAATTCAACTGGAATTTGAACTCGGCTCTCCGATTTCTCATTCCGAGCCGATATCTACTGCGCCACAACACACATCCCTTAGGGAAGTAGTTTGTCAAAATTCTGGTCAGTCTCATTATGGTGGACAACATAAATGTCTTCATTTCTAGATCATCTACAGTAGATTTGCACCCTGGCTTTTGCAACATTTCAACATTCCAGGCAGATCTTCTTTTAGCATAATGTGGAATACCTACTAAAAAAATAAAAATTCTAAAATTCCCAGCACCCCCTTGTTCATGCACATGTGTAATCATACCAACCTAAACAAATTTAGTCTGATGAAGTCCTAAAGGATGAAACTCATTATATGTAAACATTCTACTTTGTCATGCAATTTTCTTATATATATTAGAAAAATTAAGGCAGACATGTTATTTCATGGTAAATCGGAAGTGTAGGCCTATTTCAGGTGAACCATCATCATATTCCATCTTTATTGTAGAAAAGATTTTACACGAATGAAATTCACAATGATGTAAAAAAAAAAAAAAACCCTAATTAAAATAAAGGTCGCTCTCTTAAAAGAGAAAATTTAAGAAAAAAATACATCATTACATCAGTTCGGCGAATACACGCACATATTCATACATAAGCAGCTATATATATGCAATATATAATCAAAGAGCACGCATAAGAGCAGATGTCAACTAAAATCTAAAATACATTCAGCATGTCAGTTAGACTGCTAACCCGTAGATTTGAAACGTAAAGAAAGTGGGTTAGGTGAGAAAGAGAGAGATAGTGTTAAAAAGAAAGGGTAAATTTTTTTTTTTTAATCATTTCACCCCAAGCAAGGCATTCCACTGCCACTATTGCTCTTGGGGCTACATAGGGGGAGATAAATAGGAAGAGTGGTTAGATATAGGAAATGTCAGAAGTGGGGTGATAGATAGTTGGGTGGGTGGGAAGAGTGTTTGAAAGAATAGAAGTTAGTTTGTTAGGTGTTTATTGACCTTACATTTAAACTCCTGGAGATTGTAGCCGTCGGGGAAGCAGTCATGTGGAAGAGAGTTCCACAGTCGGGAAGTGCGAGAAAAGAAACTGTTGGAGTAGAAGTTGCTGTTGCATTTTATCGGTTTCACTGTAAAAGGGTGGGATCTAGTTGCTATTAGATTGAAAACTCCGGAAAAAGAACAGGAAGCCATTTTCTAGGAACTTTTAGGATTATTGCGTGAAACATGGTAAGAAAGGAGGAGTCCTTTCTTTAATATAGAAACATATTTGGCTGAATTGATGTTTCCTTCACACTTCACAAGCTCTGAGTGATCATCACTCCAAATTGCACCCCCATACCATTACTGAAAGGCCCCCTGTTTCACCATTGGCTGCAGTATTTTTAAATCAAACTCTTGACTACAGAGTTTCCATACCTATACTCTTCCACTGTTGGAAAATAATTCTAATCTTGACTCATCAGAGAAAATGACAGTGGTCCAAAAGGTCACAGGTTTCTCCACCATCTCATGAGTCCAATCCTTTCTGTGTTTGATATTGGCTGGATGAAGAAGTGGTTTCCTTCTCACAGCTCTGCCATAGTAGCCCAGCTTGTGAAGATACCTGACAACTGTTCTGGGACTGACATCAACTTGTGTTGCTATGTCAGAGGCCTTGCAATGTGGATCCTGTTCAACATTTCTTTGGACAAAATGCATAGTTCTTTCAGAGGGCCTAGGCAGCCTCAATGAGATTTTGTGCACTTTTTGCCCTCTCTGGGGAATTGTATGATCACTCTATTAACAGTAGAAAGGGGTATTGAAAGATTTTCAGATATTTTTCTTTGACTAAGACCACCTTCATGTTGGCCCACGATATGTCCTTGCTGAAATTCAGATTTCAGGTCTGATGCTCCTTTGGTTCATGTCATGTTTCAGTATTGTTATCTGCAATTTTAATCAAATTCTGTTGTGTGTGTGTGTGTGTGTGTGTGTGTGTGTGTGTATATATATATATATATATATATATATATATATATATAAGTTAATGTTTATTCTTATTTCCAATGGACCCTACTACCTTGATCAGTTTTAATATTAATTAATATTAATTAGGATCAGGTTTTTGGGATTTACCTACCTGCTTTTCCTTTTGGATTAAAGTTATATAAAAAACATATATATAAATCATCTGTATACAGGCCTGTTTCACTGTATCACAGCTCATCAATGCAGATAAATTAATCATTTGCTTCAAGCCAGGACTGAAACCTGACTGATTTGTCAGCACTTAGAGATCCACACACCAAGCTATTGGCACACTTTATATATATATATATATATATATATATATATATAAATGAAAAAGAACAAAGAATAAAATAAAATGGTGCTCAGTATAAAAACTAGAGCAATGAATATTTATTATTAATTATTACATTAGAACATGTAAAAAAAAAACCTACAACAAAATTGTATGTTTTGTTTCAACATTGGAAGAACAATGTCTCATCAGGCAGTTAACAATGATGTTAATAAACACTTTAATTTAAAAATTTGATTTGATGAAAACAACATTACACTTTCATTTTGGAAAATTTTCGTACAAGGTAAAAGGATTTAATTTAAGTGAAAGAAAAAAAGAGTAAAGAAAAGAGAATAGAAAATGATAAATCAAGAAAAGGAAAGAAAAGAGTCAAAAAGAAAGCATAATAAAATTCTCTACTACAAAGAGAATAGGAAAAATAGAAAAAACATGTAAGAAACAAATTATGTTGAGAAAGGAAAGCCAATGAAAACAACTAAGGAGGAGAATTCAAAATTAGAACAGAAATGGGTTGCAGACAGATATTAACACAGTTACAAACAACTCTGTTCTCTTGGCATTTTTAAAAAATGAAATCCCATGTACAGAAATATTCATAGAACTTGAAATAAAGGATATTTAAAAATACAATACAGAAATGTAAATTCATTCAACCTAATATTATAAGTTAAAATGAAAATAAAAATGGATGAAGAGCTCTCTCTCTCTCCCTCTCTCTCTCTCCCCCTCATATATTTCAGAGCAGATATGGTTATTGCGATGAATCGAAAATTGTGTTATATAGGCTTGATTTGACTTCATTTAGGCTGATTGTCATTCGTGGTCGAGAGGTCTAAAATGTGCCAGATCACTTGGTGGCTTCCCCTATGTGGATAGGGGTCACTGGTTTGAATCCTGCCGAATGACACATTTTCGTAACAAAAATTTATTGTAAATTATCAGGCTGATAGAAATAAATATATATACTGTTTGATTATAAAATTAATGTTCAAACAGATCATTTCAAATTATCGGTTGTTTATAACCAGTTTCGTTAATCTTCGTTAATTTCCGTAACATGTTTATATACTGTTTGATTATAAACAGAATATCTACTTAAATACGAGTATCGATCAAAAATAATGTTCAAACAAATCATTTCAAATTGTCGGTTGTTTATAACCAGTTTCGTTAATCTTCGTAACATGTTTATATACTGTTTGATTATAAACAGAATATCTACTTAAATACGAGTATGGATAAAAAATAATGTTCAAACAAATCATTTCATATATATATATATATATATATATAGAAACTAACAAATAGTACAGCAAGAGAAAAATCAATACAATAATTAATTCATGGCTAAACTAACAGTAATTATGGAGTGCAATAAAATATCTAAAGCAATAAATTGATCACAAATTGTAATAAAGATAAAATAACATAAGGAAAATGATTATATAGATGAATTTAACAAGATAGTAAGGTTAATACTATAAAATTTTTACAATTGCTGTAGTTTCATTCCTTAGATTTAGTAGGATTGTAAGGTTAATACTCTAATATGTTTAAATCGTGATCATGCCTTTGATTTAGTAATATGTCACTTTTCCATGTATATAGTATATAATTAGTTTTTTTTGTTTTTTGTTTCCTAGGATCACTGGGGAATATATTAGTACTTATGAGATTTTTTAGGAGTTTTTTTTTTCATCTTGTTTATAGTTAGAATGCATTTGATTACGGTATAGGAGGTTGATATGTTTAGGGTTATTTGAGAAAGTATTTTTGTTAGTTTAGACTGAACATTTATGCTAGGTTTTTTTTTTATATGGAGAGGTAGTAAATGCATTATTGCTAGCGTCTATGAATGCATCAAAAGAAATTTTAATTTCATATGTGAAGTTAAGAACAGTTTTTTTTTTTTTAATTTTCTTATAGTTTGTGTATTTCATCTGTGTTTTTAACTAAGATGAAGATATCATCTATATATCTTAGGTAGATGAAAGGGTTTTTTCAAGGTTAGCTATGTAGAAGTTACTAAATGTTGGTCCAAGAAGTGAACCCATGAAAATGCCATCACATTGTGCGTAGATGTTATTTTGGTGGTCATAGAAGGGAACCTCAATGACACAAGTCAAAAGTAATTTCTGTAATATATTAAGTTTGATTTTTAGTGGAGAGAGAAATAGTGTGTTGTAAATATTCTAATTTTATCAATTGTTTTTCTAACTGGGACATTGGTAAATAAACATTTAATATCAAGTGAATCTATGGTTTCGTTATTAGATCTTTGTGTTAAGATTTGGATTAGTTTATGACTTGTTTTAATACTGTATTTACTAGCAATGTTTGGTGTAATGAGTTGGTTAATGATTTTTGGCTGATTGGTAAACTAGTGTGGGGATTTTGGGTATAAGACAGGCTTGTGTATTTTTTATAGTTCCATACATGTATTCTGGGTTGTAGTCTCTGATTATTTTGGTGAATTTTAACATTGTAACCACAAGGATTAATTTTAAAATTATTATAAACAGAGCACACTTACAAAAACATATTTCCAAAAAAAAAAATCACTGTCATTATGATTACAATTATGTTAAATTTGTCTTCACAATTCACCTCTGAGGATGATCGCAGAGGAAATTGAAAGTACTTGGGTTAACAAAAAATTTACAGCAACTTCTTTGATTAATTTCAACTTAAATAAGATAGAGAACTAGAACGAATTATCGCCCAGTTCACATTCCACCCACGTCTATTGAACAGGTGTAGAGGCTCATCCCTTGTTCCCTGTTTAGGATGTGGTTTCCGGCTTTCTCTTTTCCAATCTTTTCACTCTTACGTAGCCCCCTGCACATCAGTGGCGTTATCGCCTTGCTCGAGGTGATATGATTAAAAAAAAAAATTCAATGAAACATATATTAAATAAGTGTGTGTGTGTGTGTACACCTGTATGTTTGATATGTTCTTAAGAGATAAGAGCAAAGAAGCAATAAGTAGCCAGCTATCATTATGATCTGAGTAAAACTAACAAACACTCACTGATTTAAAATTCTTCTGGGCAAACTTAAGAAATATAGTAAGTTGGTTATTCAGCTGTTTTTTTTTTTTTAATATGCAATGTTCTACAAAAACCTTTTGGTGATTATTCTGCAGTTTTGAAAATACCATTCTCAAACATTCAAAATAACTGAATAACCAATTTATTGTATAATATTTCTGATTCCTCAATTCCAGCCTACCAATTCCATTACTCTTATGTAGAAAATAGTTCCAGCATGTCTGCTATTCAATTCATTATTTCCTATTATTCTACATCTCTTATTGGCTCGGCAGAAATTTGTTTCCATTTTTCTAATCAATTTATAAAATTTAAAAGAAGCCAGTTAGATACCGAGATGCATTTTCAAAAGTTTCAAAAAGAAAACTGAAAGAAAGGAAAAGTATATTCTACAGACCAAAATGTAACATTCAGGTTTTGTTGAAATCTTGTATAGAGTTAAGAATGTCATTGTAGTGGAGATTCTGAAAATTGTCTTTTTTTTAATCATATCACCCCAAGCAAGGCGGTGACGCCACTGAGGCGCATGGGGCTACTTAAGAGTAAAATGATTGGAAAAGAGAAAGCCAGGAACCACATCCTAAACAGGAAAGAAGGGATGAGCCTCTTTGCCTGTTCAAAAGACGTGGGTGGAGTGTGAACCGGGTGATAGTTAAGTCTATCTACTCCAATTGAGAACAAAAAAAAAGAGAAAAGAAAAAAAGTGAAAGATTGGGGAAAAATAAAAAAATAAAAAAAGAAAGCCGGGAACCACATCCTAAACGGGAAAGAATGGATGAGCCTCTTTGCCTGTTCAAAAGACGTGGGTGGAGTGTGAACCGGGCGATAGTTAAGTCTATCTACTCCAATTGAGAACAAAAAAAAAGGGAAAAGAAAAAAAGTGAAAGATTGGGGAAAAATAAAAAAATAAAAAAAGAAAGCCGGGAACCACATCCTAAACGGGAAAGAAGGGATGAGCCTCTTTGCCTGTTCAAAAGACGTGGGTGGAGTGTGAACCGGGCAATAGTTAAGTCTATCTACTCCAATTGAGAACAAAAAAAAAGGGAAAAGAAAAAAAAGTGAAAGATTGGGGAAAAATAAAAAAATAAAAAAAGAAAGCCGGGAACCACATCCTAAACGGGAAAGAAGGGATGAGCCTCTTTGCCTGTTCAAAAGACGTGGGTGGAGTGTGAACCGGGCAATAGTTAAGTCTATCTACTCCAATTGAGAACAAAAAAAAAGGGAAAAGAAAAAAAAGTGAAAGATTGGGGAAAAATAAAAAAATAAAAAAAGAAAGCCGGGAACCACATCCTAAACGGGAAAGAAGGGATGAGCCTCTTTGCCTGTTCAAAAGACGTGGGTGGAGTGTGAACCGGGCGATGGTTAAGTCTATCTACTCCAATTGAGAACAAAAAAAAAGGGAAAAGAAAAAAAAGTGAAAGATTTGGGAAAAATAAAAAAATAAAAAAAGAAAGCCGGGAACCACATCCTAAACGGGAAAGAATGGATGAGCCTCTTTGCCTGTTCAAAAGACGTGGGTGGAGTGTGAACCGGGCGATAGTTAAGTCTATCTACTCCAATTGAGAACAAAAAAAAAGGGAAAAGAAAAAAAAGTGAAAGATTGGGGAAAAATAAAAAAATAAAAAAAGAAAGCCGGGAACCACATCCTAAACGGGAAAGAAGGGATGAGCCTCTTTGCCTGTTCAAAAGACGTGGGTGGAGTGTGAACCGGGCAATAGTTAAGTCTATCTACTCCAATTGAGAACAAAAAAAAAGGGAAAAGAAAAAAAAGTGAAAGATTGGGGAAAAATAAAAAAATAAAAAAAGAAAGCCGGGAACCACATCCTAAACAGGAAAGAAGGGATGAGCCTCTTTGCCTGTTCAAAAGACGTGGGTGGAGTGTGAACCGGGCAATAGTTAAGTCTATCTACTCCAATTGAGAACAAAAAAAAAGGGAAAAGAAAAAAAAGTGAAAGATTGGGGAAAAATAAAAAAATAAAAAAAGAAAGCCGGGAACCACATCCTAAACGGGAAAGAAGGGATGAGCCTCTTTGCCTGTTCAATAGACGTGGGTGGAGTGTGAACCGGGCAATAGTTAAGTCTATCTACTCCAATTGAGAACAAAAAAAAAAGATTTGGAAAAAGAAAAAAAAAAGTGACTTATTCAGTTTTAACTTAGTTAAAGTCCAGTCAAAAAGTAGTCACTAGTTCCAAAATTAGAATATTTATTGCATTTTACTGTTTCATTGGGTCATTTCTACAATCATCTACAAGTGAATAGTCTTTAATGTCTTTAAACAATGATTTACCTAAATTTTGATTCACTTTCAATAATTATTTTCACTTCCACATTCAATGCAAATGAGTAAAAATTAGCCAACAAAAGCTACTGATTAGCAGTTAGACATTTTATCGGCTTAAAATAACTTAGTTGCACCTTTTAGGTTTTTCTTATGAATCCATTTTTGGAAATGCTTGAATTTTCTTCAACTTTACTTATTCCTTAATGTTTTTTGGATAACAATTATCTTAATAGTAATTGTTAAAATGTACATTTTCCTTTTAAATTCAAATGCTTTCTGCTATGTATTCACAAATGAACTGATTTATGCATTTACTTAATAATTCTGAGATCTTCGGGCTTGGGTTACCTAGAAACTTTTCAATTTAAGCATTTGTTAGAATAATCTAATTGAGTCACATGGCCTCAATTTATTGAGCACTGAGTGAGAACCAAGCATACTTCAAGAGATTTGACAAATTAGTGTTAACTATTGCACTGATATAATTTGAAATTTGGTTTTCTTTAAGTCTTCAGGTTAGTTTTTTTGTTTCCATGCCTTAGACTATAGTTTTCCTTTCTCTCCTTTCCATTCCACTTTTTACTTCCTATCCTTTCCATTCCACCCCTTTTTCTCTTTTCCATTCCACCCCTTTTTCTCTTTTCCATTCCACCCCTTTTTTCTCTTTTCCATTCCACCCCTTTTTTCTCTTTTCCATTCCACCCCTTTTTTTCTCTTTTCCATTCCACCCCTTTTTTTCTCTTTTCCATTCCACCCCTTTTTTTCTCTTTTCCATTCCACCCCTTTTTTTCTCTTTTCCATTCCACCCCTTTTTTTCTCTTTTCCATTCCACCCCTTTTTTTCTCTTTTCCATTCCACCCCTTTTTTTCTCTTTTCCATTCCACCCCTTTTTTTCTCTTTTCCATTCCACCCCTTTTTTTCTCTTTTCCATTCCACCCCTTTTTCTTTTTTCCAAAATCAGAAGAAAAAGGTTTTTCCCAATCTTTCTGAGCTTATTCTATTTTTATGAACTGAATGATATTTGGAGTCTTTAAGGATCTGTTTTAGTCAACCTGGCTCTACAAATGTCTGTCAACCTCTGCTACTACTCACGGTTATTAAACATGGCTAACAAGACCGAGAAATTCCAGATAAATTTTTTCAATTTAAATTTGATCAAAATTTAGGTTATACATTTTGACGGTAAAGAAAAATTTGGTGTTTATCATCCATCCATGATGAAAACAAGACAATGGTAATGTTAATAATAACCGTTTCCTTAGATGGAAACAGTCAACATTCATTGAACAAGCAGCCTATTCTACTTTCAGTTTAAATTTATAAAATCTTTGTCTTAAAACAGTTTTCCAGGAAAATATGTACTTTAATTTCTTTACTGTTATTGTACTTTCCAGTATCAAGGGGAGGAGGTTTCTTTCTAGCCTTTTGTTTGTAGTAGTGTAGAAAGTCAACATCTTGATAATGTTATTATTTTCATGTCAATGTACATGTGCTGTGTGTTTTAATAGTTGCTTTTGTTGAAAATCTTCAAGTGATGTGGTTTTTATTATTTGGTATCGTTCTTTCTTATTCTGTAGCACCAGTGCACAAGGTTCGAAGAAGTATGATCCTCACTAAGACCTACAGATTTCACTTACTTGAATCCATTTTTGTAGATTGATTTGATAAAGTGGTTGTATATAGCTGACAGTTTGGATATTTCTATTGGTGTTTGGTGCCATGCTCTACATTTACATGAAAGACTCAATCTGATTAGTCTATTTAGGAACAGGAATCAATTTTGTAGGTTATTATTTTCCGGTCCTGGGTATGATGGTAAACTGCATCCAGCAGCAAGGCCTCTGATTGAGAGGCTGTGAGGAGCATGAAACCACTTCTTAATTGCTGTTGTTCCCAGGTCTACCATGACCCAAAGTGGTAGCACTTGCTAGGATCCCAGCTATGGGCAAATAGTTAACTCCCAAACTGGGGTCAAAACACTATGAAAGTATAAAAATAGACTTTTATAGAAATATATACTTGAAAATAGACTTTTATAGATAGATATACATTTTTGAAGGAAAAAAAAAAATTGCCATAATACATTTTTGAAGGAAAAAAATTATTACCAGCAATACATTTTTGGATATAAAACTAGAAGACATCTTCAGTTTTCTAAAATAAAAAAAAAATCATCAAAATCTGACTAAATCAACCTTCTCACTATAACCAAACATAAAAAAATACCTTTAAAACCCTACCTTTTTTGGCATTAAATAACCCACAGAGGTTGATATGTCATTAAACAAAACTCAAAAGGTTATTATTTTCATTTTATAGCCAGTTGCTGTGTTGAGTGCAACTGTCTTTAGTGCACTCTATTTTCAATTTCTTTATCTCTTATACTAAATTTGTTATGACTGATCCATACACTAAAGTATTTGAAGTGTTTAGTATTTACTATTTTCATATCCTGAATTTTTATGATAGATTCAGAGTAGGTACCATCACTTCTTTCATCTTAATTCTAGATCATAGCTTTTGTTTGGGAAATATTAATTTTGAATTTTATTTCTTGGAAAATTTGGTAGATGATCTTGATCTTTTGTTCAAGATGATTCTTATTTCGGTTTGAAGTGACTGTAAATCTTGAATCAAATGTCTGATTTTGTCAGAGAATCAAGAAACTTCTTATGAGTAATAAAAAAAAATATCAATAACATGACATAAGGAAGCCTTCAGTCAGTTAAGTGCCATACCGTATTACACGCTTGGGCGATCATGTCTTGAAAGAGACATGACTGACTAGGCAGAAGATTATTCCGCAGTAGGTTGCCATTGCTTTCTGCAGTAGGCTGGTTGCCGACCAAGACTATAGAACCCAAATCTGTCCTGTTATTTAACCCATAACTGGAAGGAATAGGTGGATTAATACCTTTCCCAAGGGTGTTTGCACGTAAGTGAATACAATGAATTCAGCTGGAATTCGAACTCGGCTCCTCGATTTCTCGTTCTGAGCTGATATCCAATGCACCACAACGCACATCCTATGGAAGCCTTACTCTTTGGAATTAGCATTTCTCCTTAATGGTCATAATAAACAGAAGGCATAAACAAACCATAAGCTGCAGTGTAGACTAGAAAATCTATAGGCACGGATAACTGGTTTCTCTTCACTGAAAGTAAGTTTATAGAGCTGAGCAATCTCAGAAAAATTCAAGTTTTGTATTGCATTTCTGCAGAGTTCTTTCAACCATGACAAAATTGTCCATGTAAGTGTCAATTCTTCTATGTGCCCTGTTCTTTCAGGATGTAGGCGATCATGGCTTTCCACGTCTTCCTATGCCTGGTGGCTCTTAGCACGCCTTCTCCTGTTACACCATGCAACCCTCGTTCCATCATCCAGTCGATTAAGTCCTTCAAATATGTTATCCGTTGCTTTCCCCTGTTTATCCATCCCTGTATCTGTCCTGTTAGTATCAGGTTCTCCAAGCCCTCCTTCCTCATTGCATGTCCCAGGAACTTTAGCTGTTTCTTCCTGATACTCAGTATTAATTTCCATTTTGTTTCCATCGTTTCCAAAACCTCATCATTGCTCACATGCTCAATCCATGATATTCACAGCATCCTTCTGTAGAACCACATTTCAGTTGCTTCAAGTTTTTTCTTTATCTTTGACGATATTGTCCAGCATTCACTGTCATATTGTAGAACCAACATCATGTAGCAATCCAGTACTCTCTTCTTTCTTTCTACACAGCTTATTTTGTTTGACATTATTGCTCGGTCACCAAAATTAAGCAATGTTGAGCCTGGTCAGTACTTAGATGGGTGGCCACTTGGGAATACCAGGTGCTGTAAGCGTTTAGTGACAGATGTGCGTTGTGGTGCAGTGGATATCGGCTCGGAAAGAGAAATCGGTGAGCCGAGTTCGAATTCCAGTTGAATACCCTGCATTCACTTAAGCACTGGTACCCTTGGGAAAGGTATTAATCTGTCCCTTCCCTCCAGTTATGGGTTAAATAACAAGGGTAGGACTTGGGGATCCTGCCCTTAAAAACAAATTTCAATGAATCTTGATACTCGAAAAGAAAAAAGTATTACTAGATACAAAACTTATATAAAAACAACAATAAATTGTTGAAAGAAAAAAAAGGTATTACCAGCAATAAATAAAAATTTAGTTGGCAATAAATGACCTGCTGAGATTGATATGCCATAAAAACAAAACAACCAACCAACAACAAACTCTCTCAACAACCAATTGTGGAATAGAATTCAACATTTGGTGCTTACTGCACCTCCTACAACTAATTCTGGGTCTTTTGTCTGATTGACTCGGTCTCTATTATACTTCCCACCTGATCTCCAGATCACATCACCAACATGCAGCGGGCAGGCATTTTCTTCTGGTGCTCTTTTGTAGAGGAGGTACATCATCCTTGTTATTGCCACCATTTAGGGGAGATACTTCATTCTCATTGTTGTCACCATCTGTCTCCCACATTCCATTTATTTCCAATTCTCCATTGCCCAAGCATTGGAGGTCTTGAACATGACACCGGCATGCCATCAATCAAAACAGATTGTGGACTGATAATCTCAGTGAACTTCCCAGTTGACCTGATTCTATGTTATGACATTTTTGCAGTTCTTTGAAGACTTGGAAATAATAGTCTATTGAAAAAGCCTTTGACAAGCTATGTCAACGTCTGGAAAGAAACATTCATGTCCTCTTCACTAAAACTTATTCTTCTCTTGGGATATGAAATGAGAGTAAAAGCATCAATCAGTATGTCATGCTTAGAAGACTGTCTGGGAAATGCATTTATCTAAGATAAGCTGTTGATAAAGTGAGGGAATTAAAAAAAAATCAGCAGCAATTGCTTAATGAGAACACTGATATTAAAATTAAATTTATACTGTAACAATATCAAAGTATTAAATTGTGAAGATAATGTGATACTATGAAGAATTTTGATTGTCATGTCACTCAAGCTGAGGCTAAAGGGTTTGCATGCAGGATTAGAAAACATGAAGGCTGTTGCCTGATGATGACTTTTCTGATCCTGAATGTCAATATCAGAATTCAGATATGGCCACATACCTAAGTTCCAATACACAATTCATGACTGGAAAAACTCCAAGACAGCTATAGAAAAGAATGTGTTATGGAAATTAACGAAGATTAACGAAACTTGATTATAAACAACCGACAATTTGAAATGATTTGTTTGAACATTATTTTTAATCGATACTCATATTTAAGTAGATATTCTGTTTTTTAATTAAACAGTATTATATATTTATATCTACTGGCCTGATTATTTACGATAAATTTTTGTTATGAAAATGTGTGTCATTCGAGAGGATTCGAACCTGCGATTCCTATCCATATAGGGGAAGCCACCAGTTGATCTGGTGCGTCTTAGACCTCTCGACCACGAATGACGATCAGTCTAAATGAAGTCAAATTAAGCCTATAACACAATTTTCGAATTCATCGTATTAACCATCTCTGCTTTGAAATCTATCGTTATGTCAACAAATGTAAACATGTTATGAAAATTAACGAAGATTGACGAAACTTGGTTATAAACAACCGACAATTTGAAATGATTTGTTTGAACATTATTTTTAATCGATACTCATATTTAAGTAGATATTCTGTTTTTTAATTAAACAGCATTATATATTTATATCTACCAGCCTGATTATTTACGATAAATTTTTATTACGAAATTTTTATTATTTTTTATTTATAATTTTTATTACGATACATTTCAGCAGATATGGTTGTTGCGATGAATAAAAAAATTGTTATATAGGCTTGATTAAAACCTCGTTTAGACTGGAGGTCATTCGTGGTCGAGAAGTCTAGGACATTGCCAGATCAAATAGTAGCTTCCCCTATGTGGATAGGGGTCGCAGGTTTGAATCCTGCCGAATGACACACATTTTTGTAATAAAAATAGGGACTTTTTCTCGATCTTGAGTAAAAGTTGGACTAAAAATGACAAAAAAAGAAATGACAAACTTTTGCCTCAACATAAGATGTTAATGCAACAAGTGAACCAATCATTTTTACTATTTCACTTGAATATCTCTTTGGTACTATACAAACCCCATGATTTGTTTTTTAACCGATTTTTTAGTGCTTATTCAGTGAAAATATACTTGGGTCCATTATTAACATTATCAAAACACAAAATCTTATACAGCTACAAAAATCTGAAACTTTCCATAACTTCAAACATGCATAACTCAGTAAATATTTGGAATTAAAGTACAAGTGAACCCGTTCTGGAAAGCTGAGAAAAGGTACTTTAAGGATTTCAGTCTCAGACCATGAAAAATGTTGCCAAAATTTCAAATGCCTGCTTGCCAGTCCACTGTGTAGAGAGTTATCTTCATTTAATTTTGTGAGTATTCCACTAGGTGGGGACACCGTATATAATCAGTTATTAAATACTTCTTCTATATGCCCTATCCCTTCAGGATGTAGGCGATCATGGTTCTCCACGTCTCCCTATCCCTGGTGGCTCTTAGCACACTTTCTCCTGTTACACCATGCAACCCTCGTTCCGTCATCCACCTGATTAGGTCAATCAAATATGTTATCCGTTGCTTTACCCTGTCTCTTTTCCTCTCTATCTGGCCTGTGAGTATCAGGTTCTCCAAGCCCTCCTTCCTCATTGCATGTCCCAGGAACTTTAACTGTCTCTTCCTGATGCTCAGTATTAATTTCCATTTCGTTTCCATCGTTTCCAAAATCTCATCATTGCTCACAAGCTCAATCCATGATATTCACAGTATCCTTCTGTAGAACCACATTTCAGTTGCTTCAAATTTTTCCTTCATCTTTGATGATATTGTCCTGCATTCACTGCCATATTGAAGAACTGACATCACATAGCAATCCAGTACTCTTCTTTGTTTCTAGTAAAAGTTTTCTGTCTCTTAATACTTTACTCAGCTTCTGGAATGCTTCCTTTGCCATGCCAATTCATCTTCGGATGTCTGTGTCACACTTTTCATCTTCTGTTAGAACACTTCCCAGGTATTTAAATTTTTGTACCTGCTTGATTCTAGTATCCCCAACCTGTATTTGGCATATTGGGCTGCCCCCTTTTACTGATGACCATGCATTTGGTTTTCTTGTAGTTTATTTGTAATTCTTTCTTATCACTCTCTTCAGCTACCTTCTGTAGGAGGTCTTGTAGTTTCCTTTCTGTGTCTGCTATCAGCACTGTATCATCTGCGTACCTTAGGTTGTTTAAATTGTGACCTCCGATGACAAAAACTGTTTATCAAGGCTATTATTATTTTTTTTCCAATGTGATATATAAAGAAATATTCAACATCCTTTTTATATCCTATATTTTCAAGTCAACAGTCATATTTAAAAATATTTTTAGCTTATGTCTATTCATTTATCTTATGTTAATTCCTACACACCACACCAGTAGAAACATTGTTACACACATGCATTTATACATATATATCTATCTAATCTAATCTAAACTTATTTATAAATGGAACTTTGTCTGTGTGTGTGTGTGTGTGTGTCTGTTACCTATAGACTCCAAAACAGCTGAACCGATTTTCTTGAAAATTTACACATTTGTACTATAAGCATCTGCGAGTGTTCTTAGCTAGGTTTTGTGTTGCGGTACCCCCGATAAATATCGATAATCGAAAAAATCAGGTTATAGAAGGAGTGGTCTGATTTTAATCAAATTTGATACACTCATAGACAAAGACATAAGAAGCAATATTCAGAACTTTCAAGGTTGCAGTTCTTACAATAGTGCAGAAAATCAATAATATATATATATATATATATATATAAAAAGGCAAGATGTTTGTGTGTGTGTCTGTTTATCTGCCTGTATGTCTGTATTTTTTTCAGCCCTTTTATTTTAGATTTTGCTTCAGGTTTGGCTCTAAGTAGGTATAATTGTAGTTCTTAGCCTCAGCCATGATACCATTTACTCAGAGGACTTATTTAGCCTTCAAAATTCAGTTTATGTCGAAAAAAACTTATTTGATATCGATATCAAGAAATCTAAATTTGACTTACATTCATTCATTTTTCTTTCAGTCTACGGTTTCGTTTTAACTGGAAACAACTAACTTTTTAGTCTTTTGTGCCAACGTCCAAAGAGTCTGAGCTCCAGGACCATGGATTAGTTTTAAAGCTTTCATTACACCCGAGCAACATCGGTCTATACTGCTAGTATATATATATATATATATATATATATATAGTGAGAGAGAGAAATAAAAAGAAGACAAGAGGAAAACTGTATTTAAATCGCCTACGTGTTTCATCCTGTGATGGACTTTATCAAGGCAAAAAGACGAAATGAGCTTTATTCTAAATTACGTATCTATAAACAGTGTTGGCAACTATAAAAAAACGCTCACAAATCATTCAAAAAGATTAACAGAATATTTTAGTTTTAGAATTCCTTCATGTGTAGTGCAAAGTCACAAGATGTTAAAATGAAGGGAAATTCAACCGTTTTCCTTGGACTTTTTATTATGTATGTTAGTCTGTTGATAAAGTCCATCACAGGATGAAATGCGTAGGCGATTTAAATACAGTTTTCCTCTTGTCTTCTTTTTATTTAACCATCCTGTCTTTAATCTCAGATCATAACTGAGTATATTTTTACATATATATATGAAATGAATTGTTTGAACATTATTTTTTATCGATACTCATATTTAAGTAGATATTCTGTTTTTAATGAAACAGTATTATATATTTATATCTACCGGCCTGATTATTTACGATAAATTTTTATTATGAAAATGTGTGCTATTCGGCAGGATTCGAACCTGCGACCCCTATCTATATAGGGGAAGCTACCATTTGATCTGGTAACGTCTTAGACCTCTCGACCACGAATAGCCTCCAGTCTAAACGAGGTTTTTATCAAGCCTATATAACACAATCTTCGATCCATCGTAAACAAACATATCTGCTCTGAAATGTATCGTAATGTCAACAAATGTATTGTAATGTCAACAAATTAAAAAAAATAATAGATAAAAATAAATGAGATAATATGAATTACATTTTCGATGAAAAATTTCAGCTACAAATTTATTACAATCAAGCTGTTATGTTTGGTATAACTCGCAGTTTTAGTATTTGATATGTGGTACACTGTTACATGTGACGTAATGGTGTCTTAGCACTAAAAAAAAAAACAGCTAATTTGCATATGATACCATACACGTTGTTTCAATGACCCAAGATACAAATGACAACAGCATTTATACATCCTTGCAACATCTCGCTACATTTTCAAAAATTTAATTGCAGATGTTTATAGACAGACCTTTCCTTCATACACATACACATATATATACACATACACATACACATACACATAACTTCATACACATACACATACTTCATACACATACCCTTACATTAACTAGTGTCATCAAACACACACATGCACCATCGCACACTTTACCAGGATTTTCACACATATTTAAAAATTACCTGTTGTTTTAATATACTTGACATGTATTAATATGCATACATACATATAGACAAGCATTTCTATACATACCATACAAAATATTACATTGCAGGCACATACATTTTTTTTTTTTTTTTTTTTTTTTTTAATCATATCACCCCAAGCAAGGCGGTAACGCCACTGATGCGCAGGGGGCTACGTAAGGGTAAAAAGAATGGAAAAGAGAAAACCGGAAACTGCATCCTAAACAGGAAACAAGGGGTGAGCCTCTTCACCTGTTCAATAGATGTGGGTGGAGTGTGAACCGAGCGATAGTTTAATCTATCTACTCCAATTGAAAAAAAAAAATAATAAAAAAGGAAAAGAGTGAAAAGATTGGAAAAGAGAAAACCGGAAACCGCATATTGCTTTAATACATGTAACACCTACACTACCATCCATTATTATTAGGCCACCCCCGTTTTTTAAAGAAAATGATGGATTTTTAGTATTTATTGCCAAGTGGATAATTCAAAATGAAAATAGAAAGATTCTTTTGTTAATACTGCACAATAACATGTGCATCAAATGAACTGTTTTGGTGTTCAGTTTTTGTGCTCTCTTCCCCATGCTAATCTCTTCTTATTATTGGCTGGCCGAAGCAAATGCTTCCTGGCAGCCTTGTAAAATTTTGCAAAGTAATAATAACAATGAACCATTCTATTTTCATTGAGAATTATCCACTTGGCAATAAATACTAAAAATAGTATGAAATACATAATTTCTATTAAAAAACTGGTGTGACCTAATAATTTTGGCTGGTAGTGTATCTCATCAATAAGAATCAAATGCAAATCACCACATGCCAGTATACTGTCGCTTTGTAATGTTTCATTTTTCTATTGATCTCTGAAGAAGCTTTAATAAAAGTGAAACATGTTTAATTGAGATGTGTTTTCCTACTTCGATGTGCATTGTGGTGGCAGATTTGCATTGTGGTGCAGTGGATATTGGCTCGGAACTAGAAATTGGGGAACCAAGTTCAAATTCCAGTTGAATTCTTTGCATTCACTTATGTGCAAATACTCTTGGGAAAGGTATTAATCCATCTCTTCCCTCCAGTTATGGGTTAAATAATAGGACAGATTGGGTTCTATAGCCTTGGTTGGCAACCAGTCTACTGCAGAAAGCAATGGCAACCTACTGCAGGATAATCTTCTACCCAGTCAGTCACTTTTGAGACATGATCACCCAAGCATGTATCATGTATGGCACTTAGCTGACTGACTTTCCTACTTTATTCTTTTACTTTATTCTATGCTCTGTGTGTGTGTGAGAGTGAGAGATAGAGGGAAAAATATGTGAGAAGGACCTATTACTTGCAAGAAAGAAATAATACAAAAATAGATTTAAAAATAAAAATGTTGTGAACATGAGATAATAATCAATGTATAATTTTAATAAAATTATTTTTGCCATAATGTCAAAACTATCTTACATTTGCCTCCTGCTTAAAGTTTAACTAGTTTTTTTAATGTCATTAGAAAGTATTTTCTTTATGTTCCTGCCAGAATATAAACCTAAAAGATTGTATATTTCTGGTAAAGAGCATACTAACATATGAGTAAAATTGAGTGTGAGGTGTTGACTTTCATGATATATATAGGACAAAGGCACATTGAACATTCCCTTGCTTAATATGCGATTAGTCTAGGATACATGACATAGTATAGTAATTTCAGTTCAGAACTCATTCTTGTTCAACAGTGTGTTTGGAGATTAATGTTAGGATTTTAAGAAATTGGGCTAGTATTGAAATTTTTTGCTCTTCTGATTAAAAAAGAAAAACGTATTTAATTATATCTGAAAACATAACTTATTCAAATTAAACATTACAGTTGGTGAAAAAATGTTTAAAAAATCATTTGAATAAATAAAATATTTAATTAAATAGGTGAATGAAATAAGCAACCTCTATTAGTTTAAGATTAATTTTTGAAAGATTGAGTGAAATTGTTAAAAAATGGTATTAATTACAGATGCAGTCCATAATCTTTGCATGAAATTATAAAATCTTCAATTCTAAGCTAATAACTTTTTCTTGTAATTATGTGAAACAATATACTCTAGTTTAGCAAGAATTAAAAAAACTAAATAAATAGCCAAATTGTTTATTAAACATAGTACTAGTATGAATAGCTATGCTTATGATGGACAAATGGTTTAATAATTGATGAATATTTTTAATGTGTCCTAATGGTAATTTGGTACGTGCACAAGCCAAAATTTTAAATGTTTTTAAAATTCTCTTTTGAAAATTTTGTTTTTTTTTGTTTTTTTTTTCAATACAGTATTTTCACTTTATAAGTTTCTGTTTGTTTTGTTTCTGTCTTCAATAAAGCAGAACAATTAATGTAGTTTTTCATGAATTTAGGTTACTTAGGCAATAAATTAAACATGTAGAAAGTTATTGGAATGTTGATAGCATATTTTATAGAAATTTGTGGCAGATTCTAATATATGACTTCTCAAGAAAAGAATTTTTCATCATAACAAGGTGGAATCAATTTTATATTTTATCATTGATATAGCTCTTAAATGCCAGCAAAACCAGATTCATTGTAAAAAAAAAAACAAAAACGGGATTTTATATATTTTTATATATCTTAATAGATCTCTGTAACTTGAACCAGTAAAGCATTTTACAATTGTGCACATTTGGAAGTAAACTTTCTTCGTATTTTTTAATGCAGAGCTAATGTTAACAGTGGATGTGCATTGTGGTGCAGTGGATATTGGCTTGGAACTAGAAATTGGGGAACCAAGTTCAAATTCCAGTTGAATTCTTTGCATTCACTTATGTGCAAATACTCTTGGGAAAGGTATTAATCCATCTCTTCCCTCCAGTTATGGGTTAAATAATAGGACAGATTGGGTTCTATAGCCTTGGTTAGCAACCAGTCTACTGCAGAAAACAATGGCAACCTACTGCAGGATAACCTTCTGCCCAGTCAGTCATGTCTCTCTTGAGACATGATCGCCCAAAGCGTGTATCACGTATGGCACCTGACTGAATGTTAACAGTATGCACAGCAAAATGAAAACTGTACTTTATGATTTAGTCAGATTAAAAATGGCATCTGCTCAAGTTTAAAATAATAACTGGTAATGAATTTGATTTTCTTTTTTTATACTCAGTTAAGTGCTATATGAAATACATATTTGGATGATCATATCTCGAAAGAGAAAAAGATTTTCACGCAGTAGGTTGGCATTACTTTTTGTGGTAAACTGGTTGCCGGCCAAGGATATAGAACCTGCTATATATCTTCTATGTGCCCTGTCCTTTTCGGACGTAGGCGATCATGGCTTTCCACGTCTTCCTATTCCTGGTGGCTCTGAGCACGCCTTCTCCTGTTACACTGTGCAATCCTCGTTCTGTCATCCACCTGATTAGGTCCTTCAAATATGTTATCCAATGCTTTCCTCTGTCTCTTTTTACTTCTATCTGACCTGTTAGTATCAGATTCTCCAAGCCCTCCTTCCTTATTGCGTGTCCCAGGAACTTCAGCTGTCTCTTTCTGATGCTCAGTATTAATTTCCTTTTTGTTTCCATCGTTTCCAAGACCTCATCATTGCTCACAAGCTTGATCCATGATATTCGCAGCATCCTTCTGTAGAACCACATTTCTGTTGCTTCAAATCTTTACTTCATTTTTGATGGTATTGTCCAGCATTCACTGCCATATTGAAGGATAAACATCACATACCAATCCAGTACTCTCTTCCTAGTTTCTAGCGAAATTGTCCTGTTTCTTAATACCTTACTCAACTTCTGGAATGCTTCATATATAGTCCTGATATTTAACCCATAGCTGGAGGGAGAAGAGACGGTTTAATACCTTTCCCAAGGGTATTTGTGCAGAAGTGAATGCCACAAATTCAAATGGAATTCAAACTCAGCTCTCTGATTTCTCATTCCAAGCTGATATTCACTGCATCACAATGCACGTCCCCACTTTTATACTATTGCTCTTAATTTTAGTTGTTGCAGTGGTCACAAGGTCACTCAGTTGAATTTTTTGATAAGAGGAGTTTGAGAGCATGTGCATACTTTGTGTCACTAATATGCCCTTCATGGTGGGGTTGTGCAGGGTGGGGGGTACCAAGTGCTGCTCACATTGGTGGGATACTGGTTGCAATATTGATCTGAAGTAATACCAGATCATGTTTCAAACAAAACAGTTGTTAAAATCAAAAAAAGGCTTATAACAAGAACATGAAAACAGCAATTACCAAACAGGACTTTAGCAAAGACAGTTGAAGCTCATTCAAAATGGATGCTTTCACAAGATGGACCATCATCATCATCATCATCTATCCATCATACTCAATGGTGCATAGGGCAGCAACTTTTTGTTGCTGTTTCTGTAACAAACTGTTTTTTACGAGGCAGGATTGTTAGCCCTGCGCCCAACCCCCAAACCTTGAGGACCGGTGCAAAAGGGAAAATTGCTGAACCTAAACTCAAAAAGTATGCGTCAACCTGGCTTTCCTGTAGTTATGTGTCCCTGGAAAATTTGAATGGCATAGCTTAATAAATGTAGGCATGCATAGGGAACAGTCACACACGGACTCACAGATTGCCTTTTATATATATATATATATATATATATATATATATATAAATTACAACCTAGGCTAAACCAGATATTTGATTGAAGATTAACATGACACTTTTCCATTTTTTTTTTTTCCCCACTCATTTTGTGATGCCAGATTAACCTTAACTTTGTCTTGTTTACAAATATTTTCTATTTAAAACTATGAAGATGCCACAGTCATCTAAAAATGTATACATATGGGTAACTTGTAAGAATTTATCAGTCTTGGAGATTATGTAGCTAACTAATATTTGCTGCAGATGTTTCTTCAACACCCAACCAGTGGTTTATACTGAGCAGACATTAGTTACAATTTCTGAGAAAGAGAGCGTAATTTGGTGGGGTCACTAGTTGAAGAAAATTAATACACTGAAGCCTTCGGTCATGATGACTTGTGACCATGTCAGCATAACCATTACCTCCCTACATAAACCTGTTTAAGCATTCACCCTGGTCGGGTTGAGCCAGCTTCCTCCCAAGCAATGGAGAAAAATTTGTTGGGATTTGTTTGAGGGCAGGGTCCCAAGTCTTACCCTGTATAGATTTCATGCATTTTAATTGTCGCACAACAGGTTGCCAATACCTGCTGTGGTAGACTGGTTGCCAGCCAAGGCTGTAGAACCCAATCTGTCCTGTTATTTAACCCATAATTGGAGGGAAGGAACAGATTAATACCTTTCCCAAGGATATTAGCATGTAAGTGAATGCAGATTATTCAACTGGAATTTGAATTTGGCTCCCCTGATTTCTCTTTCCGAGTCAATATCCACTCCAACACAACGCACATCTGTCAAGAAACGCTTACAGCACCTGGTATTTCCAAGTGGTCACCCATCTAAGTACTGACCAGACTCAATGTTGCTTAACTTCGGTGATCGGATGAGAACCGGTGTATTCAACGTGATATGACTGTAATCATAACCATTGACTGTTTCAAATAGTTTTGTCAACTCAGTTACATTCACAAGGTTTGGGTCAACCTGGTGTATGATTTTCAGGCACTTCTTAATGGTTCTGCACCCTGGGGATCATTTCCCCAGGCCAATATTATTAAGGTTACCTCCTTGATAAATCAAACATGGTGCGATTTGAATTTGGTTCTCATGATCAGAATATTAATGATCTAACTACTTGGTCATGTGGCTATTGTGTTCAACAAAGATAAGATTAATAATTCATAAGATATCATTGTATGATTTTAATTCAAAATTCTTATTGAAAATTTTTTATGTCAATCATATTTGAACTAAAATGTGTGTGCAGTTTATTGAAAGCATTACATAAACCAGAAAAAGAACATGGCTTCTTTATTCAAAAGCAAGAAAAAAACCTTGACCAAAAATCTACCAAAGACCTGCAAGATTATCTATTCATATCCCCAAGACCTTTGCAGAAGAGATTTCAGGTAATGGAGTATAAACCATTCATAAACTTAATCAAAAATTGGTTGGATTTAGGAGAATTGTAAGAGTATATTGATTTTTGTCTTGAAAAATAATTTCACAGCCGGCATTAAAAGGAAAGTGATTGAATGGCAGCTGCTAGAATAGAATTCAGAATGGATGAATGATTCACAATTTTGAATGTCTTTGAGAAAAAAAGGAAATTCTATTGGACTGCAGATTCATAAAGAAATCTCATAGCTTGTAATTCTAATGTCTCTTCAATTGATAAATCTTCCAAGTTTCATCACATGGAATACAAATGGAAGTGCATCCAAATGAGCTACTGGAAATTACTATCTGATTATAATCACTAAATACAAATTATTCAGGAGGCAGTAAAATCAGTGTTATTTAGCTATTTCTCAAGAAAAGATATTAAAGAAAAATGGGGGAACATCTTTATAGTTGTAACTTAAAAAGTAAGAATTCCTTTCTGTCACAATAACAATTTTCAGTGCTATTCAGTATAAAGAAATATAAATTCTCTTATATGGAACCATTCCTACTAAGGATTCCTCACTGAAAAGATTTGACTTGTTCTGTGATTAAGAGTTGTATAGTTCTCATCAATGTTTATAATACTTAACTTGTGGCTGTCTGAGAAAAGGAAGTTAGAAAGACACTCTTCCGCAAATGGGAAGGATCTTCTTGCTCTGAAAAGTATTTAAAATCCTACAGGTTTTTCTTTTTTTTATCATTCCTTTTCTCAGACAAGGAATAATAACTTGTGAATGTCTTAGAAAAGGAATGATATAAAAAATATCATTTCTTTTCTCAGACAGTCACAAGTTATATGAACACAAGAAATGTCCTATTTTAACATCTTTTTGTGAAATTGTTGATGAATTTTTTTAATTTGTTGTTTTCTTTATTTAAAGTTCAATTTTAATTCCTTTTTTTGTTGAGAATCAGATTTTATTGTGGGAATTTGGATAACTTTTCTTTTTTTTTTTTCCGGTTCAGCTCTGACTGACAAGAAAGTCATTCACATTGCAAATTTTGTTCAGACAATTGAACATTTCTTAAATTCATTTCACAATTCTTCAAGTGTATAATTCATAAGAAAAGGGAAAAAAAACTCTCTTCCCTTACGAATTATGCACTTGAATAAAAGAGAAAAATAGATAAACTGAAATTTGATGACATCAACAACACAAACAAGTTCAGTTGTTAAAATGAAGAAAATTAGGTGATGTTGAGATTAATTATTAGTTGAAATAGTTTCATGAAATTTCTCTCAAGGGTATTGGTATAAAGAAACCATGGCATCAGTCAACTACAAATTGAAGCCATCAGATCTACTCATTGATATTTTGTTCATGATAGTATGTTGCATGCAAAGTAAGGAATTGCAGGAAGCTCAGCCATTTTGTAGATATGAATCACAGATATAACATTTTTCAATTAATATGTTTGAAAAACATTCTTTCAATTTTCAAGTCTTTTCATTAAAGACGTTCAACACTGGTATTAAAAGGTACCGGAAAAAAGAAAATCAATAGAAATAATCAATACATTATCCGGACTATTGTCCTCATTTTTTACTGCCATGTTTATAATGTTTTGGCTGTTGTACACTCTGGCCTTTTTCAGGTGCTAGGAATTCCATATATATGTTAACCAGTGCCGTGCTTAGCAACATCACGCCCCCGCAGAATATGCTTTGCAGTCCCTCTACCCATACAATGCAACTTGCCCCCACCCCAACATACTGAACCCACAACAAATGGTACTTTAAACAAAATAACATACTCTCGGAACGCAAATATTCTGTGATCACAAAAAAAAAACCGGAAGAAATTGTGGAAATGATATAAAGAGAGAGAGAGAGACGGGTTGACAGACGTCTGTTTCAACATACAAGTATGATAATAATTTTCCAGTTAATCCTAATAATTATTTTGTTAGTTTTTTTTCATTACAATAGATCTGCAGAGCCAAGGAGCCTTGTGGTTTCCTGGGGCCTCTTGGCCCCTAGGGAACTTGTGCCCCTCCCCAAAGAATTGTGGGCTCTGCGGAGGCCCAAAGCACAGCCCTGATGTTAGCCAGTGATGGTGATAATGGTGAGCCCATTGCTAAGCCTTCATCCTGTTGATATATGTCTAATCCTATTCTGAAGTGTGTTGTTTGTGCACAGAAAGTCAGCATCTCCATCAGGTTACCTAGTGGAATACTGGTACGTTCTCCAAGGGATGAGTCTGAGGCCAGTCTGTCCCTGACTACCAATAAGGCCTCCATTGTAGATGCCTTGGTGAACAAACTCACCACATCCAAGTTCACCATGTGGTTGCATTGGATAGGAGCATCTTTGATAAGTTTCATGAAATGGACAGTTTTAAACTTATGATGGTTACTTTCCTATCAGTGGATTAATTATATTTACAAAGAAGCAACTCAGGGTGGCACACCAATCCTTGGCTGCTAACAATTGGCCTAAGCAGAATACCATCTTTGTGTATCTTAGGTAGATCATATGTCCACATTGGTACCATTTTCTGGCCAAAAAAAGTTTAAAAAAATTTTTTTTCAACTCACTGGCAGAAACAGTGTGTGTTCTGGGATGGAATCAACTGTCTTGAATATTGTTAAAAAGTAAGCTTTTTTTTTTTCTTTTTTTTTTTTTTTTTTTTTGTTTTTGCTTAATTTTAAACTTTTCAAGCCTAATTGAAGGATTGGTTTTGTTTTTTAGTAGAAATTTCTTTGACTGGACTTTAACTAACTTAAAACTTAGCAAGTCACCAATCTAAGCTTTTTTTTTTTTTTTCAATTGGAGTAGATAGACTAAACTATCGCCCGGTTCACACTCCACCCACGTCTATTGAACAGGTGAAGAGGCTCATCCCTTGTTCCCTGTTTAGGATGTGGTTTCCGGCTTTCTCTTTTCCAATCTTTTTACTCTTACATAGCCCCCTGCACATCAGTGGCATTACCGCCTTGTTTGGGGTGATATGATTAATAAAAAAAGAAGGTTGCTGTAGCATTGAGACAACTGCCTGTATGTCTAAAGTTGAAAATGATCCTTGTTCTTGATTAGGATCTGCAACAGCTCTCATTCTGTTTTCAACATGGGGTCTTTCTTTACCTTGCTATAGTCACCACTTCTGATTAATAAGTCCGAACAGTGTAAATACTACCTCATCTCAGAAATACAGACAAATAAGTGTGGTATTTAAACGAAAATTGGGTGGCAGGAAAATAAACTTCCATTAGAAATCTCTTCCTGCTGACAGCTAACACAGAAATTGGAACAACACTTCGCATGGGACTCCGTTTCCTGTATTCTTGCTCCTTCTTTTTTTTTCTAGAACACGGGTATACCTTCACGAGTCACAAAGACCAAACTGCCTTGAAACTGAAAGTCAACTCTTTATATCTTTCTTTGGCCTCAGGCAAGAAACTGCGATCTCTTGCTTGGGTTAGCCTTGTTCTCCCCAGTTTACTATGTCACTTTAGTATTGATTTGCTGAAGTTCACCTTGCAGATCCATGTCTACAAGCATATGTACAAACAATTCACCTTCATTCAAGTGTATCCATTCAAGTTTCCAAAGTGTGCATCACACAACTCGGTTATGTGAATGCGTCCTAGCTCTTCGATTGCATTGATCCTAAGAAGAGGGTCAAAACCCAACAATTGTCCATCCATAACTAGAACCTCAACATTCACGAGCTGAACCTGCCCAACTCCCAACTTGATTATGCCGTGCCCCCTTCACTTCAAAGTTCTCTTGTCGGCTGTCAGCACTCACACTTCCTTTTGCCACAAATAGTGACAAGTCTTTGCTGACCATCATCTGTGAGCACCCTAAATCTACTAGAGCTATGTACCTATCTTAAAGAAAGAGAGCAAGAGAGAAAAAAATACTATTTTGAAGTCTGTAGCTATAATTTAACCTGATAAGGACATATTTCTTTATCTGATTGACCTTCCAATCCCACTGTGGCAGGAAAATAGGTTTATTCTAACCATAAAAAATCTCAGATTTCGCCATCCCTGCCTCTTTAAGTGATGCTGAATTAAATCCAATGAAAGCCTTAATGATTGATCATAAATTTTGCTGTGAATGTCTCTTGATATATATTAGTGCCATGTTTTCTTAACTTTTGAAATCATTAATGTTTGTTCTCTAGATGAATGATTTTTTTTTCTCCTTTTATTTACTTTTTATTTATTATTTTGTTTTACTTCAATAGTAGATAGGTTCGTCTAGCGTCTGGTTCACACTCCTTCCAGGTTCAAATCTATAGCTCTGTCTTTGCCTGAACTCTAAGATTATGTTTATTAATTATTCATTTATTAGTTTTTCCTTCCTTTTCCCTCAATAGGAGTAGATAGGTTTGCCTATCATCCAGTATACAGTCCTCCCCAGTTTTTTTGAACAGGAGTAGAGGTTTTTTCCTGTTTAGGATTGGGTTCCCAGTACCTTCTAAAATTTTCTTTCATTCTCTTTTACTCCCAATCATCTTATCTATCTTAGTGGTACTATCACCTTTCTTGGGGTTGAACTGATTAAAAGAAAGGCTAAGTGAATAACTATAAAACAGTGTGAATTCACACACCAGAAAATAATCTTTCTGCTGGAACAAAACATTTTTACAATTCACAGAGCAATGATGAATATTTCATAACTATTTTATTTGTTATTGATTAAATAAAATAGTCACTGAACAGTGAACAGTGATCTTTCACTGAATAACAAAGCTCTTGGATGACCTCGTTCAATTCTATTTTGAATATCTTCAGGCATACAAACACTGTCATCATAGTACTCACATTTAAAGAAATTATCCAGTACGCTACTAAAATCTCATCATAATTTAGAATTTTCTTCACATCAACATGACAAACAAGTTTTGCTATATTGCTGGACAATTACTGTAGATTTTGTTCGATCAGTGACAGCATTAGAGCAAAAATCTCAGAGTACTTGATCTTTATGGCGAAACCACCCAACTCTAGAAAAGATATATGGAGACCTACCAAGAGTATCAACCTTAGTTCAAAAGAGATGTGTTCAGTTTGCTGGGCATTGTGCATGTGCCACAGATGAACTTGTTTCACCGTTTGTATTATGGAGGCATCCATCATCTCACAATCAATCTCATAAGTTAACCTTTCCAGACAGGATACATAGAGATACATCTATCGCCAAGGAAACCTTACAGGAGCTATGACAAATAGGAAATACTGGAAGGGTGTAGTGAGTTCTATCTTGGCCGAGGCTGCAGAATGATGATGATGAGAGCAAATAGAATATCAAGTTGATGCAAAAGAACACAGTCTATCTGCTCAGTGTCATTCATTTGTCTTTGTCGAATATCCTTTATGCAAATACTATTTCAATTTAGATCCATGAGTAGCATCGGCATGTTATGCCTTTGAAAGGAAAGCAAGAATTTTATCCCACAATGATCTGCCCATCAGAAGCTTTGCTGGTTATAATAGGGGGAAACCTATATGGTATATATGAAGAAACTGGAATATGTGTATTCTTCAATTTTGTCTATCAGCATACATTTTACCAAACACTCAATCTTGGCATTGCCTTGAGGATAAAAGTAGGTCGTTGGTACTAAGACATTTCACTCACAAAATTCACTGATACTTACTCTAGCTTGATTTAAAATACTATCAGAAATAATAATTTCAAGATGACTGAAATTTGTATATGTCTGATTAAGACATTGATAAACTTTGGAATGTCAATAAATAATCTGAATTTCTGGTCATCAGATACATTGACCAATTATGCCTCGGATGTTGGAGCCAGATGAAAAAAAGGGACCACAAATGTCAATATGTACTCTTTCTCATGGTTGTCCTATTTTCTTTTTCTTTTTTTTATTTCATCAGCTCTGATATACACTATTGGTCATAATTATTAGGCCACCCCAGTTTTTTAAAAGAAATTATGTATTTCATACTATTTTTAGTATTTATTGCCAAATGAAAATAGAATGGTTCTTTTGTTATTATTACTTTGCAAAATTTAACAAGGCAAGGAAGCAAAGATGAACTCATTTGAATCACCCTAAATTTTCTTCATTCTTTCATTGATGAAACTGCAATATAGGTAATTATTAAATTAATAATAATTAAAGGTAATTGTTATTGTGTAGTATTAACAAAAGAACCATTCTATTTTCATTTACAATTATTCACTTGGTAATAAATACTAAAAAATAATATGAAATATATCATTTTTTCAAATCACTGGGGTGGCCTAATAATTATGACCGGTAGTATACATGATACTAAAACACCTGTCACGCAGCTCTTCTCTTTGTCAAACTTTCTGTATTTTTGTCATTCTTTGGCCACCAGCCTGTTTTTTTACACAGTAAGGTCTTTGTTTTAGCAATGTTTTGATGAGTCTCATGGATATTGCAGAGATTTGGGGATAATATGACAAGCATTCCTCAGAAGACCAGATTTGTATACAAGTTTATTCCAAACACTTGCATCAGACTGAATCGGTTTATATTTAGGCCATGAATCATTCTTAACACATTGAAGAAAACTTCCTAATTTGTGACACCAACTAGAGAATCCTGAAGAGTTCTTGATAAGAATAGTCTTTGAAATGTTTTTGGCAATAATCTGATTGAGAGATGTGTATCAATTTGTAATGACTTAATTAACATTGTATCATATGGATTTAAATGTCTAGGGATATGCCAAATTGTATATGAATAGCTTTGCAGTTACTAATCACAAGATATTTGGTGATAGCCTAAATGGCAATTTATAGACTGACTGTCTCCATTCAGGCTGTGGGTGATTATGGTTTTTTTTTTTTTTTTTTTTTTTTTTTTTTAAAATCATCTCACCCCAAGCAAGGCATTCCACTGCCACTATTGCGCATGGGGCTACATAGGGGAAGGTAAAGAGAAGGAGTGGTTAGACATAGGGAATGTCAGGAGGAAGGTGACAGATGAGTAAGGATAGCGAGGATGAGGGTTGGGCAGATGGGAAGTGTTTGATAGAATGGGAGCAGGTTAGTGTGTTAGGAGGTGTCTATTGACCTTACATTTAAACTCCTGGAGATTGTAGCCATTGGGGAAGCAATCGTGTGGAAGAGAATTCCACAGTCGGGAAGTGCGAGGAAAGAAACTGTTGGAGTAGAAGTTATGGCTGCATTTTATTGGTTTCACTGTAAAAGGGTGGGATCTAGTTGCTAATCTAGTATTTCTTTCAAATTCGTATTTAGGGGGCACTAGTGATCTAAGTTCATCGGAGCAGAAGTTTGGTTGTCAACGAATCAGTTGGTCTGGAGGATGGGTGTAGCTCAGGGGTTGGCAACCTTTTGGAGAGTGAGGGCCAAAAAGCTATGTAGAGTCATGGAGGAGGGCCAAGCAGCTGTGGCTCCAGTGTCATGGAGGAGGGCCAAGCAGCTGTGGCTCCAGTGTCATGGAGGAGGGCCAAGCAGCTGTGGCTCCAGTGTCATGGAGGAGGGCCAAGCAGCTGTGGCTCCAGTGTCATGGAGGAGGGCCAAGCAGCTGTGGCTCCAGTGTCATGGAGGAGGGCCAAGCAGCTGTGGCTCCAGTGTCATGGAGGAGGGCCAAGCAGCTGTGGCTCCAGTGTCATGGAGGAGGGCCAAGCAGCTGTGGCTCCAGTGTCATGGAGGAGGGCCAAGCAGCTGTGGCTCCAGTGTCATGGAGGAGGGCCAAGCAGCTGTGGCTCCAGTGTCATGGAGGAGGGCCAAGCAGCTGTGGCTCCAGTGTCATGGAGGAGGGCCAAGCAGCTGTGGCTCCAGTGTCATGGAGGAGGGCCAAGCAGCTGTGGCTCCAGTGTCATGGAGGAGGGCCAAGCAGCTGTGGCTCCAGTGTCATGGAGGAGGGCCAAGCAGCTGTGGCTCCAGTGTCATGGAGGAGGGCCAAGCAGCTGTGGCTCCAGTGTCATGGAGGAGGGCCAAGCAGCTGTGGCTCCAGTGTCATGGAGGAGAACCATGTTATTAAATATGTGAATATAATTTTGAAATTATTTGGCAATTATTTTTGATAACTTTCGCCTTGGAAAATGTATTTTGATTTTCTTATTTACAAAAAACAAGGTTATCTACTAGGAAGCGAAAAATTTTGAGTTGCAGAAAGTATTTCACCTCTTTCTCGATCCGATAAAAAACAGGTTTCTAAACCATGAAAAAAAAAAAAAGAAAATATCTGACGAGAATTTTGTTAAAAAATATATCATATCTTAAAAATAAATGCTTCATAAATCAGTTTAAAAAAAAAATTCCATTAAAATTGATTGAAAAACACAATTCATTTAAAAGTGCCCGCTCACAGAAGCAATTTCACAGAAAAGTGCAAGTGAGGTTGTATGCTAATTTTGGCAAACCCTACTAATAAAAAATAAAAGTAAAACATATTCCCCAGGTAAAAAATAATACTTTTTAAAATTTCGACACAATATATTCAGACTATCAACTGTCACTTTGGTTTGGTTTACCTATATTTATATCATGTCCAGAGTAAGGTAAGAGGCCGGATGTGGCCCATGGGTCGGGGGTTGCCGACCAATGGTGTAGCTACATTTTTAAGTGTCAGGAGTCAGTTGATGCTGACAGTTAAGAGATTACCCCTCAGATTCATATCTGTTCATTTTTTCCCTACAATTTCTTTCTTTTTAAATTATGTGAATTACAGAGTCATGGTCATCAGCAAAAGGGCAACCCAAAATGCCAAATACGGGTGGGGGGACATCAGAATCACGCAAGTACAAAAATTTAAAGACCTAGGAAGTGTTCTAACAGGAGACGGAAAGTGCGACAGAGATCCAAAGGTGAATTGACATGGCAAATTTCACTAGAAACAAAGAAAAGAGTGCTGGATTGCTACGCGATGTCAGTTCTTCAATACGGAAGTGAATGCTGGACAATATCATCGACAATGAGGACAAAACTGGAAGCAGCGGAAATGCGGTTCTACAGAAGGATGCTGTGGACATCGTGGACTGAGCATGCAAGCAACGATGAGGTGTTGGAAAAAATGGCAACAAAAAGGAAACCAATACCGAGCATCAGGAAGAGACAACTGAAGTTCCTGGGACAGGCAATGAGGAAGGAGAGCCTGGAGAACCTGATACTGACTGGCCAGATTGAAGGAAAGAGAGACAGAGGAAGGCAGCGGATAACATATTTGCAAGGCCCGATCGGGTGGATAACAGAACAGGGGTTGCCAGGAGTAACAGGAAGCAATCATACTAAGAGCCACAAGGGATAGGGAGATGTGGAGAACCATAATCGCTTATGTCCTGAAGTGACAGGGCACATAGAAGAAGAAGAAGAATGACAGATTATTTTTCAAACAGTTCACTTTATTTTCGATCAAGGATGTGGAATAATTGGTTGGGGTTAAGCAGAATTGAGAAAATTCTCAGTAAACGATAACGAATAGAACAGGGAGAAATAATTGCTATATTACTTATTAAGGTTATTTATCTTTCAATGGATACCCATAGATGAGTAGGGACTCCATCTATTTATTAAACATTTATTCATTTTACCAGCCTCAATGTTCAAGAAATCTTATTAAAGAAAAGTTTTCACTTTCTGGCAGAATTTAAATCTGCTGAGGGAGCCACCACTAAGCCCAGAATGCCTTATCCAACTTGACCATGAAAAGCAGTTAGTTAGACGAGACCAAATTTATTACATTCAAGTGAAATTTTTCCAGTCATACCCATAGAATCTTACTGTCTTTTGTAGCTTTTAGCAATGTTTGTTTTTTATCTTTCCCTTAGTCCCTCTTCTGCCAACAATTTACACAATCTCATTAGGTAGGTTATTTTCTACTTTCCTCTATCCCTCTTGCCTTCAAATGTCCTGTCAGTATTAAATTTGCTGTGCTCTCTTTCCTCATTATGTGTTTTAGAAATTTCAGTTGTCTCTTTCTGATTCAAAGTCTGTGTCCTTTTTGTTTTCATTTTCCTTAAAACTTTGTTTCTCATAAGTTCAGTCCATGGTATTCTCAGCATCCTTCTGTAGAACCACATTTCTCTTACTTCAAGTCTCTTCATCTGTGAGGAGATTGTCTAGTAGTCACTGTGATATAGGGGAACCAATATTACATAAAGGTTCAATATTCTTTTCTTTGTGTCTAATGAAATTTTCCTGTTTCTTAATATGTGGCTTACCTTTTGAAAGGCATCTTTCCCTATTCTAATATGCTTTTAGATTTCAAAGAAAAAAAAAGTTTTTATTGAATCTGCATCCACAATCAGAATTATTTTTAGGGTTTGGTTAAAGCAAGTGATCTTGGTGCAGCCATTGATAATTTTGAGTGTGGTATATACCCATCTGTCAGTGTCATCTTTATATAAACAACTCGCACCACATTTCATTAGAAGATTAGTTTGATACAAACTTGTCTAAATAGTTCACTAGTGCAAGAAAGGTGCAAGAAAGGTGCTAGCCTCTTTCGTTGAGGCTGGTTCCTAAAGGTTTTAGTTGCTAGAACCTTGTCCTCAGCAGGCTGAATAAGCATTAGCAAAAATTGTATGGCTCAAAAAAGTAACTTGATAAATGCCAAGCTAATACTTTTCAAATTTGCTGTGAGATGTTTCTATGCAGAAGCTTAAAGTAAGCTGCTAGATTGTGGTTATAATTGTGTGTCTATACTGCAAATCGGCTTACGGCCATATCACGTTGAATACATCGGTTCTCACTTGATCATCGAAGTTAAGCAACGTTGAGCCTGGTCAGTACTTAGATGGGTGACCGCTTGAGAATACCAGGTGCTGTAAGCGTTTAGTGACAGATGTGCATTGTGGTGCAGTGGATATCAGCTCAGAAAGAGAAATCGGTGAGCCGAGTTCGAATTCCAGTTGAATACTCTGCATTCACTTAAGCACTGGTACCCTTGGGAAAGGTATTAATCTGTCCCTTCCCTCCGGTTATGGGTTAAATAACAAGGGTAGGACTTGGGGACCCTGCCCTTAAGAACAAATCCCAATGAATCTTGATACTCGAAAAAGAAAAAGTAATACTAGACACAAAACATATATATAAAAAAAAAACAAAAAATTGTTGAAAGAAAAAGGTATTTCCAGCAATAAATAAATAAAATTTACTTGGCAATAAATGACTCATTGAAGTTGATCTAAACTTATTTATGAATAGAACTTTGTGTGTCTGTGTGTGTGTCCATTAACTATAGACTCTGAAACGGCTGAACTGATTTTCTTGAAAATTTACACAGTTATAAGCGTCTGCGAGTGTTCTTAGCTAGGTTTTGTGTCGAGGTATCCTTGATAAATATTGATAATAAAAAAAAAATCGGGTTATAGAAGGAGTGGTCTGATTTTAATCAAATTTGATACACTCATAGACAAAGACATAAGAAACGATATTCAGAAGTTTCAAGGTTGCAGTTCTTACAATAGTGCAGAAAATCGATTATATATATATATATATATATATAAAAGGCAAGATGTTTGTGTGTGTGTCTGTTTATCTGTCTGTATGTCCTTTACACAAATCCACAATTTTTATCCGATTCTCACCAAACTTAACACAAATATTCTTTAGGCTGAGTCTGAGCTCCAGGACCATGGATTAGTTTTAAAGCTTTCATTACACCCGAGCAACGCCGGGCTATACTGCTAGTATGCCATAAAAACAAAACAACCAACCAAACTATACTGCAAATCATGGCTGCTGCACCATGTTCTGCTCAGCTAAGTGTTGTTTGTCCACATTAATTGTATTAATGCTCTATCTTGATATTAAGCACTTTATGGCAAAAGTCTGCTTGCCTAAAATGCCCTTCCACCAGTAAACTACTGGAAAAAAGTACCAATTTTGGCACTGAACCTCATTACAATTTAGCACACACACACAAAGTGTATACTCTGATAGACCATCTGTCAAGTTTAATGTTAATATTCTTTTGCAGCTTATCATAAATACTGTAGTGGCTTCAATTAATACTAACTGTAAAGTTAATCATGAAAAGTCTGGTCGACTATCAGTACTAATATGCTCTTTTTTTTACTTTGGCATCATAAAAACATAGTTGTCAGAATTTGAGTTGTGTACTTCTTTAATTTGTTACTTAGAAGTAGATTTATTTTGTGGGTTCATTTTTTTTTTTATCAAACACATATTTTCAGAATTATTTGGATATTGATAGAAGTTACATTGCCTCCATTTAACCAGGCATTGTAGTCCGTTTTAATCAAGCTGCTACTACAATCATAAACACTTATTTAGCCATAAAAAGATAGTCCTGGGTTTGATGATAAACTACATCTGGCAGCAAGGTCTCTAATTGAGAGATTAGAGGTTTTGAGGAGTGTGAAACCACCTTTTAATTGCAGTTGTTTCTAGATTCATCCTGACCTGAGATAGTATCACCTGTTAGGGTCCTTGATATGGGAAAATAGTGTTTTGATTTTTTTGTTTGGTTGATGATGTACAAAAATATAGTGTAATGAAAGCTTTAAAACTAATCCATGGTCCTGGAGCTCAGACTCTTTGGACATTGGCATGAAAGACTAAAAAGCAATAGTTGTTTCCAGTTAAAGTGAAACCGTAGACTGAAAGAAAAATGAATGGATGTAAGTCAAATTTTGATTTCCTGGTATCGTTGTAAACTGAATTTTGATGGTTAAATAAGTCCTCTGAGTAAATGGTATCATGGCTGAGACTAAGAACTACAATTATACCTACTTAGAGCCAAACCTGAAGCAAAAACTAAAGTAAAAGAGCTGAAAAAAAATACAGACATACAGGCAGATAAACAGACACACACAAACATCTTGCCTTATATATATATATATATATATATCGATTTTCTGCACTATTGTAAGAACTGCAACCTTGAAACTTCTGAATATCATTTCTTATGTCTTTGTCTATGAGTGTATCAAATTTGATTAAAATTGGACCACTCCTTCTATAACCCGATTTTTTTCGATTATCAATTTTTGATATTTATCGGGGGTACCTGGACACAAAACCTAGCTAAGAACACTCGCAGATGCTTATAGTACAACTGTGTAAATTTTCAAGAAAATCAGTTCAGCCGTTTCGGAGTCTATAGGTAATGGACACACACACACACACACACGCACGCACGCACACACAAAATTCCTTTTAGAAATAAGTTTAGATTATCAGCAATACATTTATCCTCTTCAAACTATAAATCTAAACTTGTTTACCCTGAAAGTATAAAATTATGTACAAAATATTTAAATTTTGGTGCTATATAACTGAGTTGTTGATATGTCACTAAAGAAAAACAAAATATCAAAAGCTCTTATACTTGGGTTTAACAAGTTCGTTTCTTCCTCAAAGGAATTCGGTTTCTTTTCATCTATCAAGTTTTACTCTGATTCAGTTTTTTATCCAACTCTTCAATTTCCTTGGCTTGTATATTTGATAATTCTAATAGCATAGCAAGTTATATAACACATGCCAATGTCCAATTCTTTTCTTTTAATAACTGCCATCTTAGACATTGAGATGAGCATCTTTTAGCAAATTGATCAATAATATTGTCAGCAAAATATTCATAAAATTTACAAATAGGATCAAAGTCTTTCAAAGCTGTAATTTACATTTCTGCATTACTTTTTATGACATATTTTGGGTTTAGCTCAAAACTAATGTCATTTCTAAGTGTGATTTTTATCAACAATGAAATTGGTATTAAGAAGTGTGAGTGTATCAAGATATGTTGTATTTTTATTGTTTAAAATTTAATAAGTTTTACGCTGATCCCCTCCCCACCTTCATATAAAAAGAACGGCTTTTTTCTATTTTGTGTTTATAGTCTTTGTTGCAATGAAGAACATTACTACAGTTTATCGATTGGTTCATAGATAAGTTTAGAATAACTTAAGCAGGAAGTCATATTGAAATTTCTTGACTCTTCTTTATGAAAACTGACTTGTATTACAGTTGAAATCAATATGGTTTCTATTAGTTGTCCAGCTCTACATAATGGCAGAACGTGTCTCAAGATTCATTTAGTACATACTAGCAGAAAACTTGAATTCTACACAAGTGATAAGCTACAAATACAGTATAAGTTGCATATAATTTTTTCATATTAGTTACGAGTATAATAAGCAGAAATTAAATGACTTACTCAAGTACCATAAACTCCTGGTGAGTATAGGATCACAACTCTTAACAACATTAGACATTGCTGCTGTGGTTCCCATAGCAGATAGGTTTCCATGGGATGAAGTTACTATCCTCATTCCCAACCAGTTTTGAATTCAGAATTATTGTTCTCTCGCGCAGGTCACCAACTAAGTCTAAACAGCTCAGTTTGTCCTATTTCACCCATAGTTTTGGGGAGAAGAGATGAAGTCATTTTTCTCTCAAGGGTATTTGTGCATGAGTCGATATAACGAACATGACAGGAATTCAAACTTGTCTCTCTAATTTCTCATTCCACACCTCTGTACATTACACCATCAATATTTCCCATAAATTTTCCATCAAAGTGTCACATGATGATAAAGTGGAACAATTACATCAAATCTATAGCTGCATCTACTGTTAGGAAGATTGGGTTTCAGTATCGGGTCAGAGAGTTTTTCTTGTCATAAGTCATCTTGTTAATTTATAAATCTACTATTCATCCATGCATTGAATACTGTTGCCATATCTGATCGGGTGCTCCTGCTATTGATCTCGAGGTTTTCGTCATAATCCATTTTGCACATTTATAAATCTACTACTCGTCCATGCATTGAATACTGTTGCCATATCTGATCGGGTGCTCCTGCTATTCATCTCGAGGTTCTCGTCATAATCCATTTTGTAAATTTATAAATCTACTATTCGTCCATGCATTGAATACTGTCGCCATATCTGATCGGGTGCTCCTGCTATTCATCTCAAGGTTCTCGTCATAATCCATTTTGTAAATTTATAAATCTACTGTTCGTCCGTGCATTGAATACTGCCGCCATATCCGGCCGTGTGCTCTTGCTTTTTATCTTGAGGTTCTTGACAAAATCTAAAGAAGAATCTGCAATTGGTTCTGACTTGGCATTTCGACATTTTCTCTTTGATATTACATGGCTTCTCTCTGTCTTTTCTACAAATATTTTCATGGCAACTACTTTGATGAGCTTTTTTCCTGGCACCCCATCCTTGTGAATTTAAACATGTTACTAGATTGGCATCTAGGTCCCACTTTTTTACTGTTGAGATTAAATGTAACCGTCACTTCTACTTGAACCATTTCATTTATCACACTTCCTGCCCATGGAACTCCCTTTCGTTTGTTTTTCCCTGATAAATACAACCTTCGAAAATTTAAATGCAACATCAGTTGCCATCTTCTATTCTTTTGAATCCCATTCATTTTTTTTATCCTTTCTTCAATACCCACTGTACCCAGTCTTTTCTTTCACTGTAACCCCTTGCACACTAGTGGTCTCACCCTGCTTGCGATGAAATGATTAAAAAACAGAAAAATATTTGATAGAATGGGACTAATTTTGTAGACCTTGGAGCAATAACTCTTATCATTACATGATGTTGTTGCTGTTGGTAAGTACTGTTAAAGTGTAAAAAAAAAAGTGGGGGTGGCCTTAAGTAGGGAAAGAAATAATGACCAATGAAAACTTTAAAAAAAAATTTCGATCCTAATTCAAATGGTAAAATATTTCTTTCAGTTTTTTGAAGGAAGATTAGTTCTGATTCTAACAGTAAAGATTGCTACAATCACCTGACCTTTTCAGAGAACTACTAAATCTCAATGTTTGATAATCAATCAAAATTTATAATTGCTAGGTTTTATCCTGCAACATTTGTTAAAATATAATAAGAATATTATGTGAAATAATATTTAATAATGTACCACATATAAATTTAAATTATAGTGCACTATTTAGCTTGCAGATCTCGGAAGTCATTGATTGTGAGTTTGGTATGTGTGCACCTGCTAAACTTCTTTCTTGAACAAATATAAAAGTCTAAATGTCAGACTAAACAATTTTTCTCTACAGAATTTATTGTATATATAAGTCTACCATTCATCCATGCTTGGCATATTGTCACACCTGGTCTGGTATTTCTGTTATGTATCTCGTGATTCTAGATAAAATCCAAAGAAGAATCTGCAATTGGTTCTGACTTGGCATCTTGGTTTTAATCGCTTTTCTGCCACCATAACATGGCTTCCCTGTGTCTTTTTCTATAAATATTTTCATGGTAATTGTTTTGATGAACTTTCCATTATGGTACTTAGATTTCACAAATTTAAATGCAGCACTAGATTGGCAGTAAGGTCTCATCCTTTTACAGTTGATTGTGGCTTGGTTGTTTTGTTTTATGGCATATCAACCTCGGCGGGTCATTTATTGCCAACTAAACTTTATTTGTTGCCGGTAATACCTTTACTCTCACACAGCTCATTTCACACCTGTGTTCCCATCCTTCTCTTACCCATTCTCTAACACCCCAGTGACCCCTCCCCCTCTCTCTCTCTCTCCTCTTCTGTAACCCCCTGTGCATCAGTGGCAGTACTGCCTTGCTTGGGGTGAAATGATTATATAAAAATAAAATTTAGACCAGTTCATGGTAGTGGTGTATGAAAAGTTATCAGAATTATTAAAGCGAAATAGTGTTGTTGGTTGGTTGTTTTGTTTTTATGGCATATCAACCTCAGCGGGTCATTTATTGCCAACTAAATTTTATTTATTTATTGCTGGTAATACCTTTTTTTTTCTTTCAACAATTTATTGTTGTTTTTTTATATAAGTTTTGTGTCTAGTAATACTTTTTTTTTCTTTTCGAGTATCAAGATTTATTGGGATTTGTTTTCAAGGGCAAGTTCCCCAAGTCCTACCCTGTTATTTAACCCATAACTGGAGGAAAGGGATTAATACCTTTCCCAAGGGTACCAGTGCTTAAGTGAATGCAGAGTATTCAGCTGGAATTTGAACTCGGCTCACCGATTTCTCTTTCTGAGCCGATATCCACTGCACCACAACGCACATCCGTCGCTAAACGCTTACAGCACCTGGTATTCCCAAGAGGTCACCAATCTATGTACTGACCAGGCTCAACGTTGCTTAACTTCGGTGATTGAGCAAGAATCGGTGTATTCAACATGATAGGCCGTAAGCCAATAAACTCTTACAGCACCTGGTATTCCCAAGCTGTCACCCATCTAAGTACTGACCAGGCTCAACGTTGCTTAACTTTGATGATCAAGCGAGAACCGCTGTATTCAACGTGATATGGCCGTAAGCCTTTTACAGTTGAAATGACTAGATAGTAAGTTCTATGCTAACAGTTTCTTCTCTCACACTTCTCACTTGTGCAATTCTCTTTTAGCTTCTTGCTTTCCATTTAAGTTTGATCTTAAAAAATTTATATGTAATATTAATCATTATTTTCTGTCTCGATTCTTATTCTTTTCATTGTTCCCTCCTTCATTCCTTAATGCTTTTTCTCATATTCTCTTATACTCTATCGTAACACCTTGTGTCTTAGTGACTCTATAGTCTTACTTGGAGTGAAATTATTTTTAAAAATACTAAATATTTAATTAATATTTATAACTTCATTAATTTCAAGTTTAATTTGACTTAAAGAATGATGGCAATCCCATAATCTTGTACACATTCAATCAATATCAATAGAGCAGGATTTGTTGTAACTGATAAAACTTGATACATTTATTTGTGTTTCAACAAAAACTCTAAAGATATTAGTCAGATGAGAGAAGAGCTCTGAATCCCTGATATTCTAATGTGTGGCACTGGCTAACCTAACGGATAGGTCAATACTTTACATAAAATTTTATGTACCAAAACTCATCATTAGTCAACAAATATAGTAATACCGTGATGAATAAGAGATGCCTCGTATCAGGGGAATTTGATGGAAATAAAATGTATCATGACATTTTTTTTGTCCATTTCTTTCCCTTTTCCATTACTCATTTTAATTTTATCCACTACGGGTTTTATAATTACATATATACTTATTTGCAAGCATTTTCTTAAAGCTTATGAAATTACTTGGTTTTTGGGCCCAGGCACAATCTATTCCGTTGCTCCTTTTCATAGGGCTGTCTAATGTGTCATGACATTTTAACATGCTTGCCTTACAGATCAATTTGCTTGTCTAGTAAACTTAATTCTCTTTGTCCCACTATTGTGACCTTGTCTCAGATTAGGGTTAGCTTAATCAATATTAATACTTTTGGCTCATAATAGTTGTTCTATTTAGTGTATGAAACATGTAAACAAATATGATGACTATTATGGATTGAAGTAATACTATATAAATTACATAATATGATAAATAAACTTTACAAGAAAAATGCTCTTTTCATTTAATTACATCAGACAAAAAAGTGTTTTCACTTGAAAGCATCAGGGAAATTAGTGTTCAGACCTGCAAAGAAAACAAGCAAATAGTCAGTCAGTTAAGAATCATGCGTGATACATGCTTGGGCGATCATGTCTCGAAAGAGACATGACTGACTGGGCAGAAGATTATCCCGCAGTAGGTTGCCATTGCTTTCTGCGGTAGACTGGTTGCCGATCAAGGCTACAGAACCCAATCTGTCCTATTATTTAACCCATAACTAGAAGGAAGAGACGGATTAATACCTTTCCTAAGGGTATTTGCGCATAAGTGAATGCAAGGAATACGAGTGGAATTCGAACTCGGCTTCCCGATTTCTCGTTCCGAGCGATATCCACTGCACCACGATGCACATCCTGCAAATAGCAGTTGTTGATATTTTGGGGTACCCCATGTGTGAGTGTGTGTTGTGGGGAGGTCTTTATAAAAAAAATGTCAAGAGAAACCAGATATTTCATTTAAAAAAGGAACATGACTAATTGTAGAATTTAATCAAGATATGCTTTTTTGTAAGTATTCATAGGAAATGATAAAGTATTCTTATATAACTTTATCGTGGACTCTTGTTGAGATCATAAAAACTAAGAGATTTAGTCATACTTTCTTTCCAGCAAGTAAAGCATTCATCACTTTAATTTCAACGCATCTCTGATGATCTTTTGTATATATTCAGTCTGTTTACTAAAGAGCCAGTGAAAGCGTCTATACTAAACTGATAAATGATTGCTTCTTATTGGATATTTTAGTTCCCATAAAGATCAATATTCTTATAAAGCAGGAAGGGTTTTGTTAATTTCATTAGTAATTTCCAATGTATTCTTTTTCTTTTTTTTTTAGTCAATGTTGATGCAATGATGTGCTTTTTGTGTTATTGATATTTACTAAGTTTAATTCAATCTGTCACATGACTAAATTTGGAGGAAATGGATTGAGGAAGATTGTGTTACACTGATCTTCCAAGTGTAAACATTTTAGCAGTCTACTTTGAAACACAGCAACCACAAGCTACTGACATCAGTGGGTTCATATGTAACATTCTCAAGCCATGAAACAAATTCTTATGTTATTGCTGTTTTTGTTTTCTTTATTTAAAAAAAAATTGTTTCTTAAATATTATGAGTAATATTGTCACCAGCAAGCATAAATCCTTTTTCCTTTAAAATGCATGTATTTTTTTTTAATGAGAAAATCAACATAGTAGCATTAATTGCAGAAAATGTAGTAACTAAGTTTTCTGTATGCAAGTGTATATGGTGAGGTGTATAAAAAGTGTATATGGTGAGGTGTATAAAAAGTGTATATGGTGAGGTGTATAAAAAAAGTGTATATGGTGAGGTGTATAAAAAAAGTGTATATGGTGAGGTGTATAAAAAAAGTGTATATGGTGAGGTGTATAAAAAAAGTGTATATGGTGAGGTGTATAAAAAAAGTGTATATGGTGAGGTGTATAAAAAAAGTGTATATGGTGAGGTGTATAAAAAAAGTGTATATGGTGAGGTGTATAAAAAAAGTGTATATGGTGAGGTGTATAAAAAAAGTGTATATGGTGAGGTGTATAAAAAAAGTGTATATGGTGAGGTGTATAAAAAAAGTGTATATGGTGAGGTGTATAAAAAAAGTGTATATGGTGAGGTGTATAAAAAAAGTGTATATGGTGAGGTGTATAAAAAAAGTGTATATGGTGAGGTGTATAAAAAAGTGTATATGGTGAGGTTTGTGGTGACCAGATGAGTTATTTTACTTCATTTGAATATTTCTCTTGCAATTCAGATGGCATTTATTTCTGGAAACAGTTCCTGAGCCATAGGTTGAAGTTGATCATTTAAAAATTCTTAGTCTTGACTGTTGATTTTCATAAACTTATTTAAATAATATCTGTAAGAACACAACAATTTTTATCACAAAATTTAAGTACTACTACTATTAAATCAACAAACATAAAAATAGACAAGCTTTTGACAGTTTAATTAAATTTTCTAAATTATGCTATTATGGTACTAGGTGTTTCGATTATTTTGTCCACTCCCTGTGAGATATATATATTGTTTAATACTTAGTTTTTGGTCCTAATAGGGTTAGACCAGTACACATTTGTATAACAAAAGTGTTCGATTATATTATATTATATATTATATATTATTAAGTGTTCTATGTTCTATTATATTGTAGAACTTTTGAATATTTTTCATTTATGAGTTATTTCACTTCCTTGGTTTCTACCATGAGTGGTTTATTCAGGTGATTTTTAATAACTGATTTTAACTTTTTATATAAAAAAAAACCATATATATATGTATATATAAAATCAGTTATTAAAAATCGCCTGAAGAAACCACTCATAGTGAAAACCAAGGTAGCGAAATAACTCGTTTATAAAAGAAAAAAATATATATATATTCAAATGAATAAGGAATGGAAAAAAAAAAAATTTACAACATTCAAAACATTAAATTAAAACTGTGCTCAATATAGAAATAGACCAATGAATATTTATTATAAATTATACTTAGAACATGTCCAATCTACAACAAAATGTACTCTTTTGTAGTAGATTGTAGTTTGGACATGTTCTAAAATATAATTTATAATACATATATATTAGTAGCAATTTTGAAGACTTTATGAAGCCAAAATTGTTGACAGTATGTGGAATACTGATAGAAAAGCATTTAAAGCAAGCAGACTTTGTAATGAAGTGCTTGATATCAAAGATGGGGCATTAATAGAATTAATGTGTAAATGGTTGTCACTTGCAAACACCCACACTGGAGAGATGCTGTCCCTGAAACTGGCACTAGCCAACATATTTGAATTTTTATTTGTTTAACTTCAGTTTAGTTTGTTTAGATTCGGATACAATCTGAGCAGATATTAATCATTTCATAAAAATCAGGAGAATACCTATATAAAGATGAAATTGAACTTTGTCTTCTATGAAACCTTCTGTGGGTCGATTGGTAAAGACACATCTGGTCTAAAGATGATATCTCTCTGGTGTGGAAGTTTGCGGGTTTGATTCCTGCTGGAAGATAGATATTTTCCAAATTATTTCTCAAAAAATTAAGGCCAGTGGAAATAATGTACTGTTTAACTACGTGTATGTATGTATGTATATATATATATATATATATATATATATATAAAAAGTGTAACCCTGATATAAGAGAGTTGTTGGGACCGGATAAAAGTTCTCTTATATTCAGATTTGGTCTATTTTATATACATTACCACAGGCTCTAATTTGGAACCAGATAAGATCTCTCTTATATCAGGGTATCTTATATCCGGGTTATACTGTATATATATTATAAGCTTACGGTCATATCACGTTGAATACATCGGTTCTCATTCGATCACCGGAGTTAAGCAATGTTGAGCCTGGTCAGTACTCAGATGGGTGACTGTTTGGGAATACCAAGTGCTGTAAGCGTTTATTGACGGATATGCATTGTGGTGCAGTAGATATTGGCTCAGAAAGAGAAATTGGTGAGCTGAGTTTGAATTCTAGTTGAATGCTCTGCATTCACTTACGCGCTAGTACCCTTGGGAAAGGTATTAATTTGTCCCTTCCCTCCAGTTATGGGTTAAATAACAGGGTAGAACTTGGGACCCTGCCCTTAAACAAATCCCAATGAGACTTTCTCCGTTGAGGAGGAAGCCGACTCAACCCGACTAGCATGAATGCGGCTTACACACACACACATATATATTATAAAATAAAGAAAGAACAAATAGGAAACATATCTCAATCTAACATGTTTTACTTCTGTAATCTAGAGAAAAAGGAAAAAACAAAGACTGATTACTGGTATGTTATGATTTTGGGGTTCGTTCTTATTAGTCATATACTTGTCATATGCAATAAAGTAATGGATAATTTTTAAATATATGTCAGGAATATTTTGGACATAAACTACATAATAGAGTATGTCTGTGTTTGTGAAGAAATTCTTGTCTGTCGAGGTGTATGTTGGATAAGTGTTAATATATATATGTGTGTATATCTCTGTAGAACTCATTTACATATGCACACACACACACATAGATTATCCTATGTCTATATAGCTTGACTTAGAATTTCATGCACTATACAATCATCATTGAGCACTGTTTTATTAACACCAGCAAAATATTTATATATGTGCATGTATGTTTATTAATATTCACACACACACACACACACACACACAGCTTTTGATCATACTTAAATTAGACCAGTACACAGTTGCATTAAAGTGTTCAATATATTTATATTGTAGAATTTTTGAACATTTTTCATTTGAAAATGAGTTACTTTCACGACCTAGGTTTCAACCATTTGGTATCTTCAGGCAATTTACAATAATTGATTTTACCATTTTTCATACACTTGAACAGGGATTTTTTTTTTTATGAATGTACAACTGGAATTTTCAGACAATCAAAATATTTCAAAATTAGGGAGGAGTTATTTAAGGATCTTAGAACGCATTCATTTATGTTTGCATGATCCTAGTATGTATTTATAGGTATGATTACATCTGGACATAATTTCTAATCTTTCAATTAGTCATTTTTTTCTTTCTGAGAACAACATAATAGCTAATTTTCCCTCCTGGCATAATCTGCATATATTACCACCGATGTATGGTTTGGCTATTTTCACTATGCTCCAAGTTATATCAGGGTCTTTTCCATATTTCAGTTTTAATTTCCACTCATGGCTAGCCAGTTTGGTAGAATATTTAAGGGTTTCCAGTTTAAATTTAGACTTATTATTCCATCAACTTTTAAAACTGTCTTTGGTAGACCCAAAGACAAACTTTTAAGACTGACTTTACCATCATTGTTAACTACCTGATGAGACATTGTTCTTTCAATGTCAAAACAAAATATACAGTTTTGTAGTAGTTTCTCACATGTTCTAATGTAATAATTAATAATAAATATTAATTGCTCTATTTTTATATTGAGCACTGTTTTAAATTAATGATTTGAGTGTTGCAATTGTATTTTTCATTTTTCTTTATTTTGACATATATACACACACGCACTATCTAAGTCTGTCTAAAAAAAAATGGGACTGATGTCACGCTGATGTTGTATGCTCTGGCCTTCTTCAGGTGCTAAGAATTTTAAACCAAAGCCTTTCTTACAATCACTGGGATATATGAACTTCATTCCTTGTGTAAAACCTTGATTAGAAGTCATGAGCTATTTCCCTCTAACCCCGCAAGTTACTTATTCATAACATTCAATCAAGGCTTTACGCAAGGAATGGTGTTCATATACCCCAGTGATTGTAATAAAGGGTTCGATTCGAAATTTCTAGCACTTGAAGAAGGCTGGAGCATACAACAGCTGAAAGGTTGTACTTATGGTAATAAAGATGAGAATAGTTTGAATAATGTAAATACTGTAAATACTACCTTATCTCAGAAATATAGACAAAATTAAAATCAATTGAAGACATACAGCCTGATTAAATTAATCATTGAATTTGATCTGAAACATTCTAGCAATAATTTAATGTGTGTGTGTGTGTGTGTGTGTGTGTGTGTGTGTGTGTGTGTGTGTGTGCGCGCTCAGTTGACAAACAAGGAAGATTTACTTCATCTCCTATCTGACTTGATATGCTAATGCAGAGTATATTTTCTAAGTTACAAATTTCCAAAATGTTTGGCAGCATTGGGACAAAAGTTCAATTTTAGTGGACCTAATTTTGCACCTTGTGAAGTGTTGCTGATAAAATGACTATTGAAGTCTCTCCAGGAAACTTTTGTATCCATTCAGATTCTCATCTTTGATCAAGTATTATGATCTAACATTGCCAATGTTTGAAATGAAAATCCCCCTTATAAAGAGATTAACATAAATCTCCTAGCTTAAGCCTTTAAGAGCTTTTCTGATCTAACAAATTTCATGTGACAGAATCTAAAGTTACAGTGATTAGCACTTGACCACTACTTCTGTGTTGACTTATTAAAGACTACACACATTCTGTTTGTATACCTTGTAGTTGAATCAGTTTCATATTTTTCTCTCTCAGTGATCAGTGTTTGAACTCAATTTAAAACCATGATTTCAAATGTTGATTTTCAAATCAGACAGGAAGTTCTCATTTGGATTTCTTGCCTGCCTTGAACACAATTTTTCTATCCCCATTTCCTTTCCTTGTCAGTCAATCAGTTAGTTATGTGCCATACGTGATACACGCTTGGGCAATCAGGTCTCAAAAGAGACATGACTGACTGGGCAGAAGATTTTCCCGCAGTAGGTTGCCATTGCTTTCTGCGGTAGACTGGTTGCCGACCAAGGCTATAGAACCCAATCTGTCCTATTATTTAACCCATAACTGGAAGGAATAGATGGATTAATACCTTTCCCAAGGGTATTTGCGCGTAAGTGAATGCAATGAATTCGGCTAGAATTTGAACTCGGTTCCCCGATTTCTCATTCCAAGCCAATATCCAATGCACCACAACGACTGGACTATAAAGATTTTTAATTGTGCGACCACATGCCTTCATCTTTTTTGTTGCCTTTTATTAAAATGCTCACATCACTTTTTCAGTCTATAGCATTTAAGCAAGTAACATAAATTAGAAATGAAGGAATAACCTCCCAGCAAGATTTGAACTCTTTTCTCTATATTTGGGAACTTGTCTGATAAGGACATTACCTTCCAATTAGCTGATGGTCACTAACCAGCAGATATCGTTCGAACTTAGTCATATAATTACATTCTTTCTTGTTCAGTTTTCTATGTTAAATATACTTAAAAATAAAAACTGATTATTACAATGTTTCATCTAAGAAATTCAGACAAATTTAGATTAAGAAAAATATTCTTTATGATGTGGGTATCGTGGATTTTAAGAGTATGAATGACATGTCATTAAAAAAATAATTATGAAAAAGGAGAATACGTGTTAGAATTTGAGATTTTCTTTTTACCTGCACCGATGTAGCCTTGTTCTTATGTAAGACATGTATTTTACCTGTCTTAGGCACTTGCAAAAAAAAATGGTGAGGGTAGATATAGTTCAACCACTTTCAAAATGTGGGAGAAATGCCAGTATTTTAAATTTTAGCTTTTATTTTGATTAGAATATATTGGTGCTGAATGCACACATAAAACTGCCTCAGCTACTATGCTACCCTCTGTCATCTTATATATATATATATATATATATATATATATATATATATAAATATCTCCGAGTGAGTATAGAATGAGGAGAGAAAAAAGAAAAAAATTTTTTCCGTCCAAAACATTAATTTAAAACAGTGCTTGATATATGATGTATAGAGCAGTGAATATTTATTATAAATTGTTTTAGAACATGTACATAATTTCTTCTATATATGTCCTCTTCTCTACAATCATATGGCTGTTTCAGTGTTTGGACTTAAACACTTCATTGGGAGAAATAAAAGTTTGGAATCATCCTCTGTTTATATTTGGTTTGTTGTTGTTGTGGGAGTTGGTTGGGGTTATTGGTAATTAAGTTAATGTGTCTCTTGTTTTGACCGTTCGATCCTTGAAGAATCTGGTGTGTAAGTGCGAAATTGTTGGTTAATGGTATCATCTGTTGGAATGTACGTCCGTCCTATAGAATTTCTAAAGGGTGCTTCATGTTGAGTGGTCATTTTTATGGTTGGCTATCGTTTAATTGGTTGATGTCTGCTGTTAGTGGATCCTTTGATCCTGTGTCTAGGTTTTCACTTTGGGGTTTCTTAGATAGACGTGATAGGGGTGGGGTGTTTTTTTCTTTCGAATTTTGATTTTTTTTTTCAGTATGGAATATATATATATGTCATCTGCAGACAGATCTGTTTCGCTGTATCACAGCTCATCAGTACAGTTAGACATCCGATTGCTTTTTACTCAGGATTGAAACCCAACCAAATTGGCATCAATTGGTGATTCTACCTCTGAGCTATGGGCACTTGGTAGGTGGAAGATTTTTTAGCGTATGATGTCTCAAGCGCCAGTAGTTAGTGCTCTAATTCATTGCTGATACACATACACCATCAAGGTAAAGTAATACCTAAGGTTTAAAATGAATCTTAAAAATGAAAAACTTTCTTGAATTTTTTATTTTAGTTTTAATTTTAAACTTAATCAAACTTAGTTTAATATTTTCAATAAGCAAAATACTTATTTCAAAATGAATCTAAATTTATTGGAATAAGTTGTTTTTGGAAATCACTAAAAATAGCTGATTTTAGCCATATTTACAATTCTATCAGTGCAATGCAAATCTCTTTATTAAAAAAATCTTTAAAAGATAAACTATACTTTTAAAACTTTATTTGAAGATTAACTGATTTAGATTTTAATTAATTTGATTTGAAACAAATATTACTTCAAGTTGAAAATATTGTAGAAAGGTATTTTATTAATATTGGTGAGGGGTGTTTTTATGAGGTGTTGACAACTATCTCAATAGACTAATGTTTGAGAATTTTCCTATGGGGAAAATAAATAAAACTTACTTGAATATAACATAAGTACCTTTTTTTTATATAATTTTTTAACTACCCAGTAAGCTTAAAATTTTGGAATATATTTTAAGTAAGCTAATGTTTTATTGAATTTTAGATACTTTGAATTTGATATAGTTACTACTGTTATTTTCTGATAATGTTGGTGTAGGCATCCATATTTTAAAAAAATTGACACATTTTTAGACACAAAGAAAATTCAAAATTCTTTTTAAAATACTGGTGGTCTCTTAATTGTAATAAGCTTTTCTATTTATGATTAGTGAATATAACTATAAGGATGTGCGTTGTGGTGCAGTGGATATTGGCTCGGAACGAGAAATCGGGGTATTAATCCGTCTCTTCCCTCCAGTTATGGGTTAAATAGCAGGACATATTGGGTTCTATAGCCTTGGCTGGTAACCAATCTACCTCAGAAAGCAATGGCAACCTACTGCGGGATAATCTTCTGCCCAGTCAGTCATGTCTCTTTCAAGACATGATCGCCCAAGCATGTTTCACATATGGCACTTAACTGACTGACTGAATATAACTTATTTAATAAAAATATCACTTAGCCACTACAAATTAATACAAAATTTTAAATGTTTTAAATCTATAAATTATTCTAATTAAAATTTTAAAAGAAAATGATTACATTTCTTGTAAATACGCATTATTCATCAAAACATTTTTTCTTATCCATAATATATCTTATCAAAAGCTTTTCAAATTAAATAATTTCTTAGTTTTATTGCATATTTTATTTTATGATTCAGAGCAGATTTTCTGTAATTGGGGGGTCCTGTTTTACTAAAATAAAATTAAAAATTGATGATCTAAATTCTCCAATGAATTCTGCTTATAACTAATATAAACATTTCCTCAAAATTTCATAAATTAAATAAGTGGGGAGTAACTTATAAAAAATATTTTTACGAAGATTTTCTAAAAAAAAGTATTAAAAATGATATATTTATGTAATTAAGTTCTGAAATCTTTTTAAAATGTAACAATTATTTGTTTTTTTGCAAGAATTTCAAAATGTTTTCACTACAAAAAGACACTAAAATTTCCTACATTAATTTATAGTCACCCATTGCAAACAAAAAAAAAAATTA